>KL287357.1:9129-20577 GCA_000699545.1 Podiceps cristatus | reverse complement strand
GATGGGGGGAAGGGGGCGGGGGGGAGACAGTCTGAAGAATTACTGAGGGAAAGTGGAAAGCGATTTGCCCACTGAGGAAAGCAATGCGGGGCCAGATCCTGCCAAGCACTGTTACTATGGGGAACAGCAGCATCTCCACACTGCCCAGGATGATGCCTGCTGCACTGAAGCGAAGTTGGGAGCTTGGTAAGGCTTGGGGTCGGGATGTGCAGGACGGAGCAGTGCTGTAACCCCTCAGCAGCAGTGCTGGCACGCTACAGTGATCAGACAGCTAGGGGAAGAAGAGAGATATGAATGGAGAAGATAGGGAATTTTTCCCGATGCTCTGAAATATGCCGAATTTAGGCAGATCGTATCCATGGAGGCAAATAGCTCAGCAGGTAGGACTGATCTAAGGGGCCACCATCAGCTGTGCCTTCTGCAGATTTTCCCTGCAGACCCTACTCCCTCTTCTAACCACTTGAAGACCCAAGTTTCCCTCACATGGACTGCTTTCTGCAGCTGTGGGTCCTCAGGGCCTCTGCTAGCAGGTCTCCCAAGTGAGTCCGGACACCCTTACTAGGGGCAGATTGCTGTTTGCTCACTCCTACAAAGGAGGACCTGGCAGAGGCATGAATGTGGGCGGGCAGTACCTGGGCACACCAGTGGGATCTTTCCAGCACCAGTGTGCTCCTTGTATGTACTGCACTCCCTCAGTGGGTACTTCCCAGGCTGTGTTAGGTACATGCCCCTTCTCCATCCATGCCCTTCCCTCAGTAAAAGCACGTGTCATGCTCTCCATGCTCCGTCAGATGAGCTAGACATCACTGAAAAATCCAGGCCATGCTTATATCTGGAAGGGTCAGATTCAGATTGCAACTTTACAGGCATGGTCCAATACACCATAGTTATCTAAAAGTCAACTATCAGAGCCTCACTGAGATGTAAAACTCACTGGACTCCAAGGAGTTTGATATTGGTAGAGGATCTGTCTGGCAGCCTGGGCCTTGATGAGAAGCCTCCCCATGTGCTGTGCCATGGCACTAAGACTGCTCCTGGGGGCACTACTTGATCCTTCAAACTTGGCTTAAGACTCTATGCTGCACTGAAGTCCCCTAAGAGAAGAAGTGGGCTGCATTTTGGAGCTAATTAGGCCTTGCTCCCAGGCCTCCAGCAACATGCCTAGCAATAAACAGTGTGGATAACGACTCCGAGTCATTTGGCCATTTCTGCTCTCCTTTGTGCTGCCAAGTGAATAGCACTGGAAGAAAGCCCCAGGGACCTGGGAAGGGTCCCTCTGCTTTATGCGCTATGTGGTCATTCAGACTGTAGCAAAGCAAGAATATACTGCCAGCAGCCCGTACGGGGAGCCTCTTACCTATACCCTTACTCTTCCTGAAACTGTGTCAGGCAGGGGAAAAACAATTTGACTGACTCTGTATTGCTTCTACCTGGGATCTGGAGAACAGTATTCATCCTGTACTGCAGTCATCCACATTTTGCCCTAAATGTACTTCTAGGATGTGCCAAACCTGTTCTCAGCTGTGGTGCTGACCCTGATATTCTCCCGTTGACATTGTTAGTACTGGCTTGAATCAGTCATGATTGACAAGGAGGAGACAGTGGACCACCAAGATCTCCTAAGGAAGAAATTTTTTACAATGAGGCTGGTGAAACACTGGAACGGGTTGCCCAGAGAGGTGGTGGAGGCCCCATCCCTGGGAACATTCAAGGCCAGGCTGGATGGGGCTCTGAGCAACCTGATCTAGTTGAAGTTTTCCCTGCTCATGGAAGGGGGGGTTGGACTAGATGGTCTTTAATGGTCCCTTCAAACCCAAACTATTCTATGATTCCATGATTCTATGAAAGTTCCCATGCGAGCAGAGCAGGGTGACTTTCCACTGACTGGATATGACCCTTCTACCTTCTTGTCATCACTCTGCCAGCAGACATCTGGCAGACACAGATGAGCTGCCTTCAGCTCCAGCTGCCACATACCCTCAGAAAGGAGGAGGGGAGAGGGGTCGAGGGAGTAGAGGAAGAAGTAAGTACAGCTGAAAGGAGTGTTGCATCTATTTTTTCCACTGCCATAGGCTTGTGTTGTTTCTGTGCAGCTTTTGATTTGTACAGCTTTTGATTTGTGCCAGGGTGAGAGAGAGTTGTAACTGACTCCATCTGGCCCTCTACCTTTAAGTACCTCACTGCCACTGTTTTTTGTTTACTATTTGTTACCAGTCCACATCACTCACAACCTTGGACACTGATGTAAGCAGTGGTTTCTCTTGTCCCCAGGGAACCAATGATTAATACATACAGGAGGAAGGGGTGAGCGGTCAATGCATGAAACATGGAGGAAAGAACCAGGAGGACCTATAGGGGGCCTACAGGAAAGATGGGGAAAATCTTTTCAGTAGGGACAACGGTGACAGGACAAGGGGTAATGGTTTTAAACTGAAACGGGGTAGGTTTAGATTAGATATAAGGAAGAAATTCTTCACAATGAGGGTGGTGAAGCACTGGAACAGGTTGCCCAGAGAGGTGGTGGAGGCCCCATCCCTGGAAACATTCAAGCCCAGGTTGGACGGGGCTCTGAGCAGCCTGATCTGGGTAATGGTGTCCCTGCTCACTGCAGGGGGTTGGACTAGATGGGCTCTGGGGGTCCCTTCCAACCCAAAACATTCTATGATTCTGTGATTCTATGATTCTAGGACAGTTTTGAAATGGTGTTGGGAAGTCAGTGAGGATACGCAGGGTGAGATTGCCAACTGCGGCTGCAATGTCTCTGTAAATTATTCTACTAATAAAGACTCCGTTCAATTTTACAAGCATAGTGTCCTTTTATATTATTATCCAGCATGCAGTACATGAAACATTCACCAAATTATCTAACAGGAAATAAATCTGTAAAAGTGCATAATAAATCCCACTGTAACATCTTTAACAGCCTTCTTTACAAATGGTCTAAGTGCCAAGGACTGTAAGATTACACTCAACCAAAGACAGAAATGAATAAATAAATACAATATTGATCTCCAATTCCAATAACAAACCCACTTCCATTGCATCAAAAAAATCAGTCACTCAAGGCATTATCAGATTTCTCATTCTTATTGTCCTAAAACTCCACCAGATAGCCCAGCCTATGAGCAAAGCAGGTATATTTAAAAATGTAGGGGGGGGGGGGGTGGTGGAGGGGAGAGGAAAAGAGGTATGACACAGAGAAGAAGAAAGATGTATGAGGTCTTCATGGGTATATATCAGCTTGAGGACTCCAGGTCAGAATAATTTGTTCATTTTAATTTTTTTGAGAACGGACAGTCTAACACTAGGGAAAAGTCAGGGCAAAATTTTCCAAAATCCTGGTGCTTTTGGGCACAAGATTTCCATTAAAATTGATGTGAACTAGATAAGTCCCTATCTGGCTTAGAAATACTTTAGCCCAAACCCATGATGCATCTGATGTTTGGAACCTGTTTATATATGTAGGAAAAGACAGGTCTTAGGAGGGTATTTCGGGACTTGGACAGCTCAAATTCCATGTGCTCTTTTACAAAACTTCTTTATAATCTTGGGCAAGCTCCTGAAAGGTTGAAGGTGAGTAGCATTTACATGCGTAGACACGCTCTGGGGAAAGTCAGCTGGCTCCTAATCTGCACTTAGTAGTCGGTATGAAAAGCTGGGCACAAGGCCTGTCTGAATTTCTTCCTCTTCCTGGGCTGAAGAGCTGCAGAAGGGCATTGCTTTGGATGAGTGATCCCGAAGTCCTCCTCTGAGCAATCCTGTCCTTTCTGGACAGCTGCCTCTACTCTCCAGCCCAGGTGCTGGCAGAACATGGGACACCTGGGTCTGGTACTTTCGTGGGACGTGATCCCACACATAGCCTGCTTCCCAGGGCTTGCTCTTGTGACTGGCCTGTAGGGAGATGCAGGGTACAGATGCAGAGAGGTGGTTGTTCTCTGCTCTGACTTCCTTTCTCAATGCATTAGGCACTTTAAAGATACCTTTTGTAGTCCCAAAAGTGAATGTTGTGTGTTTCCAGGATTAGGCTGGTGTACGGTATTTTGTGTCACTTGTTTGAATTCATCATCTACATTTCTGATTTTGTTTCAAAAGAAAGTTCTCTACATCTCTTCTCTTGAACTGACTGCATCTGGTCTACATCTGGCCTTCACTGTAGGCAGCTCTTTTTTAATTCTCAGGTCTTGTAATCTGCCTTTGCTGTATCTCATGTCATGTGAGGGAGAGACCAGCTGGCCACGAGTCCTCTTTTCACTTCTCTGTCTTCACCTGAGAAATGGAAACTACAGTGCTTCCCTGACTTGCAAAGATATTATGGGGATAATGCACTGAAAACCTTCAGGTGCTGAGAAATTTTCACAAAAGAATCTATACAGCTTTCTGGAATTGGCAGAAAAGGTGATCTTTTACTGCAGCAGTTTATTGAGTGAGGGGGTTGTTTTAATCACTGCAGAAGATTTTGCATTGTCAAAGCCCCATTTAAACATGACTGCAAGACATCAAGGCCAAAAGAAAAAGATATCTCAGCAGCGCTAATTAAAGAGAAATTAGCAAATGTTAGCTATTCCTTCAGTGGATGTCTTTATGTTTCTACCTCAATGCCTGGCAATCATATTCTGCTGATGGCTTACTTGCTTTTCTTGAAATAATGATAGTATTAAAAAGAATATTTAATTCATAAATCCCCTCTATACTTCAATAGCCTAGTCAAATAAATCCTTCTTTTCTTATATAACTTAAGAAATATTTGCTTGGCTAATATTCAGGACCATCAGAGGATTTTCACTCAGTTTAGACTGTAATGTTCAGATCTAAATACGATCTGAAAATATTCTTCTCCTGTTGCTGAGGTATTTGTTTCACAGATCCTCTGTGCCCATTTATTCTTTCAAATGACATTTTTAACTTATTCTTAGCTTTAACTTTGGTTTAATCACTGGGGCTGGGCAGGCATGTGTTTTTGCCTTACTTCACTGGCATTCTGTGCAGACATAAACATCCAGCCATGAGAGTCCAATTACAAGACCACACACTTGTAAAATCTTTTCATTACCTGTGTGAATGCTGCCACAGTCTCTGATTGAGCCCTCTACACAATCTTGTAGTGAAAATAATCTAACAGGGTCCGTTTCATTTCAGCTGAGAACCTGCATCTTACTGCCAATAACATCTCCTTACCCTGACACGGGTAGAAACATCTCTCCTTTTTCGCTTATCAGAACGGGATAAAAAGGAGCCTTTCTGTAAATGAAAGTCGATCCCCGAGTGCCTTGCCTGGCAAGTGGTAGATGCATGCCCCTCAATAACTGCGAATTTGAGAGGACGAACAATCTGCTTATAGGAAATGAGGTCCGATGAGAGGACACTGAGAAAACTGTTTATGAGGACAGGGAAAAGAGAAGTGACTTTGAAAAGAAACAGTGGAAAGGACTGTTAAACAACTTATGCTGCATAAAAAGAAATGATCTTACAGGATCTCATCTGAATAGAAACGTTTCCATGGCCTGTGGGAGCATCTGTAGAAGGTTAGAGAGGTGCTCGCATAGCATTACTTCAGCATGAACTCAAAGGTTGACTTTGCTTTCTAAATGGCAGAACCAGAGCTCATCTCAGTTTTGGTTAGAGCTGGTCCACAGTAACACAAAGAACATGGTATCTTCTCAGTTTCCCTATCTTGCTTGCATTACTGAGCCACTATAATGACCTTGGCTTTTTTCCTTTTCAGAAAACTTCTTGGTCTGCATTTGGGAACCAGAAGATAATAAAATTAATATACAAACCCCGAAGCTCCTGGTTAAGAACTTGCACACTGTCAGGCAACATGCAGTCAGCCAAACCCCGAGACTGTCAATGTTGGCAGAGAAGCTTATTTCCTGCCATGGCCAGGACAAATGTTTATACCTGCCTTTCAGAAGAGCTATTGTTGTGGTACTTGTTAGTCAGAGGTATGACTGGGGAAAGACTGGTGAAGCTCCTTTTTGTGGATTTGATACTTTTGGAAAAACTTTCAGTTATCTTATGAATTAGACTTTGGAGGCTCAAAATTAAAACCCAGATATGCAGATGATCTGACTGCTGGACTGCAGGCCAGGGGTTTCTCAGTTCTCTTACTGTTGCCAGTGCTGATTTCTCTTGTGGCTCTCAGCAGCTTCCTTTACCCCCATTTTCTTCATTGGTAAAGGCTAGTAAAGCTAAAAAGGTTTTTGAATCAGTAGTTACATACAAATAAAATGTTTAATTTAAGCCTTTTTTTTTTTTTCCTCCTCTTTTTTCCTGTGCACGAATTGGTGATGAAACAATCCTGATTGTATTAGTTTTCATGAAGTATTCCCTGAACAGTTTACACAAATGAGTTGCAGCCAGTGAGGCACTCGTCTATCTATTTTAGTTAATTACACTGACCCTAGTTCTGGAGTCTTTGAGAAGACCTCATAATGTTTAACTGAGTGTTTAGCCTCAAAATCTCTATGTGAGGTAAGGCAGCCCTCCATTTCACTTCTGGGGAAATGAGGGACTCAAAGACAATGCAGGGGGTTTGCAATAACCCAGGCAATTCAACCTTTGACTCTTGCATTCCAAACGAAATACTAAATCTCAGTTTTGAGTGAAAACACTGCCAGCAATTTGTAGTAAAAGTAATTCATGCTAAAATTTGTAAAGTTTTTGTTATTCATGATCAGGAATAAATCAGAAGTAAAGACCAGTAAATAGTTTGTCATCAAATATAACAGGGGTGGGTATTGTAAACTTTTGCATGCTACATAAAAGCAATATATTGGTACATTATTTTGCTTGCCACATTTAGTAACATCGGAAAGACATAAAGATGGCTAGAGTCTGTTACAGTAATACACTGCTGCAGCTGTAAACAGGTGAACCATCATACATTTTACTGCATTATACACCTTCAGTAAGATCTCAAAGACTGAACTCCACTCCTGATACTGATATATACAGCTTGGACTACACAGCAGAGAACTGGACTTACTGATATTGTAACTGGACTTACTGGTGTTGCAGTAATGCCACCCAGACTGCAGGGATGGTTAGAAATAGCCAGGGAAACAGGAATACCCAAATCAGCCTGGCTCAGAGCGAGGCAATTATCACCTGCCTTCGTGTTGTGCAGCACAGCCACAGCCACATGTCTGAGGTAATGAAGTCGTGAATTGGGACAGCTGAGTTTTCACATGAAGGGGAGTCTAAATTTCAATAAGAAGGCTTAGTCATAAATGCAGGTGGCCTCACTTTTTCTTTCTTTATTTTTCTATTCATTTATGATGGGTATTAGCTCATTGCCTAACAGGCAAGTGACACAGAAGAAAAGTCTTACTGCTTGCAGCTGAGAAAAGCTGGAAGAGAACACGACAGGGATAGGTATTTCCCAAGTCTCGGAGATATGCTCTGTTTCCTCCCCATATCTTCCACCTCTTTTAGTCCCTTATACATTCTTACTAATACCTAGTTATTATTTCACTTACCCTGTAGATATTTTGCCTTGTTTCTTTCTGGCAAAGCTGTAAAGGCTTAGATGAATTTTAAACATCTTCATGGTTAAGGCTGTGCTGGCATGAAACAATTCTCACAGATTATGTTGGCCACGCTCAGTCTAGACAGTCAGTTTACCTGTCAGGTAGCATGTTCAGAGGATGGGCAGTGGCATGCAAGCCCGTGAGCAGCAGAGTACAAAGCCTGTGAAGAAGGCAGAGTCACCGCGACTTGTTCTGCATTCCTAAAATGCTACTGACTGGGAGCTAAATCAAAGGCACCAAAACCCCTCAATCTCTTCAAGTTGGAATTAAAGAGCCACACTCTGGACACGGCAGTGATTCCTTGCGGTCTGTGCGACTGGCAGAAGTGTGAGGGGCAGGAACCTGGAGGTGGCTCAGCACTGGGTCCTATTTACAGGTTCCCATTTCATGTTGTGCATAGCAGCACTCCAGATCCAGAGGAATGAAAATATGAATGGCAGGGATAGAAGGTTCCCTCCTATCCGTACAAATCCTTTCCAGCAGCACGGCTACGGGTAACTTCTGCCGGTGCTCACGGAGTGTGTGCTGGCCAGGAGCCGCACTGCTGCCCAAGGGTGCTCCTGCAGCTTCATACTCACTCGTCTCGCCGGCATTAGACATTTGCATTCTGCACCCAGCTCTCCTCCTTGTAAGTGCCTTTAGCACTTTTGCAAGGTGTTAGATTGTCTCATCTGAGAAAACCAGAAGGCAGCTCCTGTTTATCTGCAGGGCTGATGTAGCGGGGCTGCGGCAGTACCAGTTCCTGCCCTGACACCTGTTAGTCTGCTCTCCACAGCCTGCTCTGGCAGGACTAACTCACCCTCTGCCTATTTTCTCCTTATGCTGTCAACAAGTGCCTGTTTCCAGGGAGTAGCTAATTCCTGCCTGATGGAAACTAGACAGAGATGGTTCTGTTAGCTTTCATTCACTGTGCAGTATTTCTGTGCTCCTAATGATCATGGTTAGTGATGCAATGGTGATTCACTGAGCCTGGGAAAGAGCCTTTTCTCTCTTCATATCTATTTTTGAAATGTTCCAGAGGTTTGGGCACAGGTGATCTCACATGGTACACTGTTCTTCACCTGTTGAATTCTTAAGACACTTGCAGCCAAGAATTTTTTTTTCCTCATTTGTCTCACCTCTCTTCCCTCCTGCCTCCCATGCAGAGAAGAGACAGCTCTATCTTGTCACCTCCCTTTACCTTACATACAAAGGAACGTAAGAAGAAAATGATTCCCAAGTTGACATACTCCTGAAATTTCTAATAAGACTATAATTTGAGCCTTATCACTTGAGAAGCCACAGAGTCAAGAAGAAAGTATCTATACAGTGGTCTGTTTAGAGAGATTTGCTCCCAAAGCCATCGTTCACCCTTCAGAAGAGCTCCAGTGCAGGAGCTGGGCTACAGCTGAACAGAGCAACCTGGACTGAAGCCATTTTAATTCTTTCTCCTTTGAGCTACCCTTCTGCCCTTTACCTAACCCTGTCTTCCCCTGATTTCACCAGCACAAAAAGTCAACAGCAGATAATCTGGCTTCTATCTGTCAGCCTGCCAAGGTTAGCAGAAGCCACAACGATGTGTCTTTTTGCTTGGCACCCAGCAGCTGGGACAGAAAAGATAGTCAGGTTCATCCTTTTATGTCTTTCACTAAGAATTTGCTCTCTTTCTGTTCTCTGGTAAATTAGGAGTTGTTGCTGATGAATCTTACCCTTTTCTATTCTTAAATCCCAGGGCTACTGAGCTGTGACAATTTAAATGAGTGAGATTTCTGAAAACTGATGAGTACAATTTTAAATGTCGCATTGAAATACATAACCAAATCCTCCTTAAAGCTGCCTGCAGGACAGCGATGTTCCTCTTTGTGGATGCACTGGCATTTTTCTCATTGTGAGGAATCCGATTAACTCAGTGAAACTCATAATGCCAATGGCCTGTCAGTCTGTTGTTTGTTGTGGGCTATCTCCAGTGGGTACCACCAGTAGCCCTTTAGATATCTGTGTTGTCGTGTGATACTCAAATGACAAGATGTTTGAAAAAGCATTTCTGTGGTATGCAGTTTTAGATGCTTATTTTGGTACATTTTTACAATTACTTAGTACCAAAGCACCAGCTGACCCTGCCTGGAATTTACTCTTCTTCCTCTACCTGTTTCCCTGTACTGAGTACTGAACACATTAAAAACACTTTATCTCGAAATGTTCAGCGTCTACATGCACAGACCAAGTAAAGTTAGGAAAGAAGTCCTTTTTTTCTTCATGTTGACTAACGAAAAATTATTATTCTGTGGGACTGGAGGATTTACCTGTCTCTGCCAGGGGCTTCCTCTATAACCTGAACAAATGCGCCAGGACCAAACTCAGGTCACTTATTTCTATGATTCTGTGATTTCACTGAAGTGGGTGCTTAGATGCTTCCTAGGCCCCGCAAATCTCAGGCAATGTCATGTGCTTCATCCTACCTTCTCTTCACCACAGGGTCACCGTTCAGGAGCACCTCCACAGTCTCACTGAGCAGCAGCTCCCCAGGGATGGGGAAGGAGCAGTATTTGTACTGTCAGGGACAGGTGCCTAATGAGGATGGGTGCCTAGCCCTGCTGCCATCAGAGCCCAGGGGCTGGATTTATCTTACTAGCTCTAGGAGCCTCTGCTGTGTAGAAACCTACACCTGCACGAGTTGCTGTGTTATAGTGTCAATGCAGAGAACCGGACACTTTTAACTCTGCTTCACCTGACTTATATTCCTTCTTTAGGCTGAGAAGGATGGTGCTCTGGAAGCACCTATTTCTGGTTGTTGGCTCAGCTGCAGAAGCCTATGTTTGTTCAGATGGACACCGTCCTCTGATCCTCTATCCAGCTGCACACCAAGCAAAAAAGCACGAGCTGGCTTATGTTCTATGGAGTTTCAATACAGTGCCTCGAGGACTGTGACAGCTGAGACTTTCAGCTTTGAATCTCTGTTCCCATTTCATCTTTTTTCTCCTGGGATAGCCTCAATCTGTGCCCATGCCTCATTTGTACTCAGGTGTAATCAAGGACTTCTCATTCTCTGAGAATGTGGGTAGAAGTTAGTGATTACAAAAATAAGACAAACATAATATCTCAGGGGCAACTAAGGATAAGACCAAGAAAATGCTGAAGAAAGAGGAGTAGTGACAGACAGTTGGGTTGGAAAGTATTTCCCTGCATTCAGAAGCTGTCTGAATTTTACTTAGCTGGGACTGCATGGAAGTAGGAAGAGCATTTTTTCCCCATGAAATAGTTCAAGAAAATATTGTTGCTTTCATTCAGGAAACAACAGGGAAATGTCATCATCTTTTTTTTTTTCCTTTCTCTTTTTTTTTTTTTTTTTTTTTTTTCCCCCTGGAAACTGCTGAAAGTGAAATAACTCAACATTAAATATATCCTGGAGGATGAGCCAGTCAGATTCTCTTTCCTGGGAGAACTTTCTGTCTTGATCACAAATTAAAAGGACTCCTTTCGGGCCAGCATGTCACAGAAGGACTTAAGTGAGTTACTTTGGGATTAATTTCTGGTTTGTCATCAGTAAGTCACCTCCATTTTCTCTTTCCTTTCCTTATCTTACACTATTCATTTATAAGTGCTGGTGGGCAGAGTTTGCTTTGCCTTCTTTGTCTGGGCAGAGACGATGGCAATGGAGTCCTGATGGTGCTGGGCGGAGCTGGTACTCAAGTGCTTGTTGGCATCAGGTTGAGGCCCAAGTTTGCACGAAACCAGTTTCCTATGGGTCCCTCTGGTTGTTGCCAGCCCACCGTGGGTGCTACCCTAATGAGCGCCATCATGGCTTAACCCCAGCCAACAACTGAGCACCACACAGCCGCTTGCTCACTCCCCACTGGTGGGATGGGGGAGAGAATCTGAAGGGTAAAAGTAAGAAAACTCCTGGGCTGACATAAAGAAAATTTAATAGGAAAAGCAAAAG
>KL287356.1:0-25143 GCA_000699545.1 Podiceps cristatus | reverse complement strand
AAGGGGGAATGGTTTTAAACTGAAAGAGGGGAGATTCAGACTAGTTATAGGGAAGAAATGTTTTACAGTGCGGGTGGTGAAGTGCTGGCACGGGTTGCCCAGAGAGGTGGTAGAAGCCCCATCCCTGGAAACATCCCAGGTCAGGCTGGATGGGGCTCTGAGTCAACCTGATCTAGTTGCAGATGTCCCTGCTTATTGCTGGGGGGCTGGACTAGATGGGCTTTAAAGGTCCCAACCTTTAAAGGTCCCATCCCAAGCCATTCTATGATTCTGTAAGATAAAGAATGAAAAGTTCTGTTAGCACAGAAATGTATTGGTTGTCCCCTATTAAATACTGTAGGCAGTTCTGACTGCCTTGTCTCAGAAACAGCATGATACAATTAGACTCAATATAAAGGCAGGAGAGGGAAAGGTATATCTTTGTTAAAGACAAAGTCAAAAGAAGCTTCCTTTTTGAGAAGAAAATAATATGAACAGATGTGATAAAGGCATGTAAAATCATAGGTTGCCGAGGAATTTTAGCAGGGATGAGAGGAATGAAAGTATAAGCAGGTTCAAAACAAAGGGGAGTTTAACTTTTTATGTGGTGCTGATACCTGAGCATGTTCTGTAATTGATTACAATAAAATGCAGTGAAGCCAAAGTAATATTGATGGAACTAAATGTTCTTGAAGAATGGTTAGATGCAACTCTCTGCTTAGGAGGCTTCCAAGATGCTTATTGCTGGATATTGGGAGGATATAGCCAGGGAAAAAGTGTTGCAGGATGCTAGCCCTTTTTCAAATGCTTTTTGTTTAAGTGTTTTGTGGTGGCCAGAAACATGATACTGGGCTAAATCAGTCTTTGATGTACATTATTTCGATCTTAAATAAATGCCACTTAAGTGTGATTATTCAGGCAAGAAATTATTAATACTAGCTGGAGATGAGCAAATTATCTCCAGAAATAACTTTGAACAACCACTTCTATTTCTTCCAAAATGGGATGTCTCAAATTCCTGAGCTACATGCATAACAAATCATCTTATGTGTACACCAGCCTTCTGCTTTGCTGAAGAGAATATCCTTATATGTAAATTGCCATAATGGAAGTGAAGGTCCTTCACACAGTCCATACTTGAATTCTGGGGTAGTTTGCTGTAAGATGTTGTGGATGGTGAAAATGTATAAGTGTTCCAGGAGAGGATGTCAGTTCATGGAGGAGAAATCACCAGAATATTGATAAATATACTGGGGGGAAAAAAGTAATGTCCACATTTTAGTAGGAAAAAACCCAACCTGGCGTAGGAAGTCTCTCAGCTGTTAATGGTTTGAGGCTGGGAGAGGACATACAGGCTTCCTTATTCTTGCATAAATCATAACTGTTAACTTAATGGAAGCATGAATATTTTCATATTGTAAATATTGTCCTTCTCTTTTCTCCAAGTAAATCCAAGAAAAACTCTCCTAAATATTAAAGTTGAGTTTTCAGATGTTACTAAGTGCCATTATTTAAGCAGTTTCAGTAAAATCATAATGCCGAGTTAATGTAATAGGCTACTTCTCCATAATGGACAATGGAACATTTTTAAACATTTGTCATTCATATAACTTGTCCTATATTGTTTATTTTACACAATCATTTTAAAGTAACTTATTTCTTAAAAATATGCTTTGTGGAGTACTTTCCAGAAAACAAGATTTTCACACACTTTGCGTATGAGAAGTATTATTTCCATCTTAAATCAAGATGGCCTCTTGAAGCAGTTTGTCTCTGATTCTGTACTTTCTATTCATTATGAGTTAATGCAAGTATTTCTCATTATCTGGCATCATTAGAGTTTGTACTTAAAAGTATTAGCAGTGTAGTATGGCCTGATCTACGGTACTGGGAGAACTATTTTTTAGGAAGGGTGTCTTGACAGTGAACAGAGGTACTGATTTCGGGGGTGGTTGGCCAGTCTGTTTTGCAAGTGCTTAAAAACAGTGTAGCTGTAGGTCTTTGCACAAGACTCTGTCATATTTGATGTGGAAAGCTTGCTCTCATTTTCCACAGTCTGTGCTTCTGTCTTAGTATGTGTAGTGCCAAATAGATTATTCTGCAAGGTGTCCAGTGAACTGTAATTTTACTGACATCTTGGTTTGCTGTGTGAGCTACACGAATGGACATACCGGATTTCTTTTTATGTGAGGAAACAGAATATTTTTGAGTTGATTTTGAATCCTCAATTTAAATATTCTTCTCTCTGCTTGCTTCATACTATTTGTCTTCCAGACAGTAGCTTTTTGTTTTCTGTCTGAACCAGAAAAATCAGAGGGGAAGGTATTACAAAAAACTCTTGGCATTCATTAAAGAATGAAGGGTGTTACTACTGTGTTAAGCCAACCACTTGAAAGACACTTGTGAGGATAAAACTGATAAGAATCTTATCAGTAATGCATAGAAAAAAAATTGATTGTGTGGAGGAATGCTATGGATGAGTAGCTTTTATTTAAATTTATGCAGGATAAAGCATTCCAATGTGATACGGTAGTAATGTTTGCTTTTCTGTTGTCTTGTAAGCCCTAGTGTTTTTGCCTAAAGACTGAACTAAAACACCTAGCAGCTTGGTCCATAGTTTGGTAGATAAATAGCATTTTATAATCCAGCTGTGACAATGGGAATGGTTTTGTGAATGCTCAGATATTAGATATTATATTTATAGAAGAACATGAAAGACACTATTTAAAATAAGGCTGATTTTAAAAATATCTCATGGTAAAACAACAGCATGTTTGTGGAGTATGTGGTATATTTTCAATGCTATAGACTTGAACAGAGAAATAAAGATGTTCTCAAAGCTGAAGTATGTACATTTGTAGTGAACTGATAAGAACATGTAGTTGTGGCTTTTTTTGGAATAACTTTAGTTTGGGTTTTTTTGTAATCTATTGTGTTTCAATGGCACAGAAACTAGCTTTTCAGTACAGATGCTACTAATAGGCTTTCTATCTAATATTTTTAGCTTAAGAATAACTTCTGTTCTATCTTCTAAGGAAGCGTGGGAATTGGTTATTCTGCTATTACATGTTTTGAGGAGCTAATTCTTAACTTCCAGTGCCTCAAGGAAGGTTTAAGTCCTTACAGTAGGAATAGCTTTTCTTCCATGGCAATCAAAATGTTTTATGTATGAATATGAATGCAGTTATATGTAGCAATTAGATGCTGTATTAGTATCTGAATTAGCCGCTCTGGAATATAGCCAGCTTGTGGCCAGGAAAAAAGCCAGTAGCCTGGAGGGGAAATGTTTTAATTAATATATAATAACTGCTCTAGAGAGCTTTCATTATTCTGGCAAGCTGCCTTTGTAATTGTTCATGTTACTTATTTGGGACAGTTGTTGCAATTTCTATTTAACAATTTGGAAGAAAATTCATTATACTTTTTTCTTGCTGAGTGAAAAAATATAAGAATGCTTGAAAACTTAATTGAGCAAAGTGAAGTTGAAAATTACTTGGATCTATTGAATATATTTTGTAAACATCAATTTCTCCATAGGATCAAAATATTGTATTTAACAATTTACACATGAGCTGTTCTGTTTCTCTTAATTCTTTTTGGTGCTAGGTTTCTTCACAAAGGATAAATACAGTAAATTTTCTTGAACTATGCAGACATGTGGAGTTAAACTTTGAGAATTTTTTCATTAAAGAGTAAAGCTGTTAATACAAGACATGCCAACAGTGTATCTTTAAGTTACATTTCTGTAGGATACAAGAGCCTTGTATTAACTTACAGCTGCAATTTAAAGGGCTCTTGTTTCCATGAGGTAGGTAAGTGGTAAAGCATGAGCTCCCACTTTTGCAGTTTAATCACAGTGCCGATAAAGCCATTGTCCTTCCTCTTAACTCTCTTGTGTTGAAAATGAGTGGGAACCTTTCTTCTCTTTTAGGCTTTGCCTTTCATTGCTATAACAAAATCTAGTGACAAGAAAGGCATGTTTCTTTCATTAGTACCTGGAAGCATGAAGAGACAAAGTGAGCATGTTAACTGAATGTAATTTGAGCTGAATGTTTTTGCTTCAGGCTTTTATATTCCAATTATTTTATTAGCTGTATAAGCCATTAAAAAGCACTGTAAACTATTTGATTTCACTAAGGAGAATGCTAATTGAATCACAGCCTGTGCTAAAAGGGAAATTAGGACTGCTGGACTTGTATCTGGTTCTGAAGTAATTTAGTCTGTGACTTAATGCAAGCTATGTAAACTGTTCGTTATTCAGTTTCTTTACCTGTTTGTCCCCATGAATGGGGTGCAGGTATCTCTCCATGTGAGATTTGATTCTTATAATCAATAATATCTGGGCTTGTGTAGTGCCACAATTGCCTTTGTCTTCTCATACCTAGGCAGGAAGCCTGGCAGGAGGTTCAGCCATTCCTTGGTGCCTTCATACTGTTATGAATCTGATGACAGTGAATCTTGTAATGTGTACTTCTCAAGATTTAGCTGCCTTTTCAATTGGCTTTGCAGATACCCAAGGAGTCACAGGTACTCTGATTCTTAGTGCTGCCCTGCAAGTCATGCAGAGGTGCTGAGGACTGTTTATGGTGGTGGAGCTACCATTGTATGTAGGTTATGTAGGGGGTGACAGGAAGCTATGGGCTGTAAAATGGTCATTTCTTGCCATACCAAGGTACATTTGAGCCTTCCTTGACTGCAGAGGAAGAGAAAGGACAGACTTTCATAAATTTGGTCTTTGCCTTTCAGTCAGTGTCACAGGGCCTTGTTCTTCCTAGTCTCTTGTGCTCTCCCTTTATATAGCTCCTGTTTCTGCTGCAGAGGTGCAAGGCTGAAAAGGGCTATCTCATTGGGTTAGTGCATACAATACCTATAGAAGTACCTCACACTCCAGATTGCACCTTGAAACTCTATTTGGCATGCTCAAAAAAACCCAGTAACACCCCCCTGCCCCGAAAGTTAGGTCATGGTTCATTGAGATCATTGTTTGCCATAAAATAAGGGTTTTACTTCTTGTACTCTCACTTCTGCTTTTCTCTAGCCATCTGCTCTCTTTTGTCTTTCACTTACATTGTAAACTCTTTGAAGAAGCAACTTTTTTGTTTGCTTGTTTGTTTTGCTGGTTTTAGTGCCTTACACAATAGGGCTTTCATCAATGTGTAGGGCTCATTGGCACTTTAACACCACTACTTGTTGCTACTGACAGATACACTTGCAAATGTTCTTCATTAGGCCTCTTTGTTTAAATTTTTTCCTGATAATTTTATTTGCCCTTATAAGTGAATAACAATTGTTTATCTAACTGTCCTTAGAAAAGATACTCTAAACAAAATTCCAGTTACACAGATTTAAATCTGAAAGTAGAAAGAGTTCTTTGCTCTTCTGTACAATTCAAATAAGTTAAAAATATTTTTTCCAAAGCGTCTTACATCAGTAGCTTTTCCCACTATTTGTTTAGACCTTTTTTCCAAATAGATGGGGACATTTAGGGACGATAGGGCTACGAAGATGATTAAGGGCCTGGAGCATCTCCCCTATGAGGAAAGGCTGAGTAAGTTGGGACTGTTCAGCCTTGAGAAGAGAAGACTAAGGGGGAACCTAATTAAAGTTTATAATTACCTGAAGCAAGGGATGCAGGGGGAATCAGCCAGCCCCTTTTCAGTGGTCTGTGGGGATAGGACAAGGGGCAATGGCTGCAAGCTGGAACACAGGAAGTTCCGCACCAACATGAGGAAAAACTTCTTCACAGTGAGGGTGATAGAGCACTGGAATAGGCTGCCCAGGGAGGTGGTGGAGTCTCCTTCACTGGAGATATTCAAGACCCGCCTGGACGCCTATCTGAGTGATATGTCCTAGGGAGCCTGCTTTGGCAGGGGGGTTGGACCCGATGATCTCTCGAGGTCCCTTCCAACTCCTACAATTCTATGATTCTATGATTTATCCACCTGAATGTAACTGTTGTGCCAAGCAGCTTGATTTACCTTTATGCCCTGGGGGAACTGTTGGGTGTAACATCAGTAGTGCATGTCTGAAAGAAGAATTGGATAATAGCAGGTAAATTATGTGGTTCTGAATGCCTGTATGAAGCAAAGAGGAAAGTTGACTTTTAAATTAATGAATCAAATTCTCTTCTACTTAAGTTATTTGAAGATATTTTTAGTACACTTAGAATGAAAAACGCACTTGTGGCTGAAACTTCAGTATACTCACCTGAACTGAGTCTTCATGATCTGAAGACTCATTTATAAACAAAGTACAGTTCTAACAATGTCTGTAAAGCTGGAGCTTTATGCAATTTTTATCGAAGATATTCCATTGATTAACCAAAAAAAATTAGCTGAAAGCTGAAATCACTTGGTCTTCTAAAATGCTGTCTTTTTCTGTTTTACAGCATGGGTGAGCTCTCTTTCTATGGGGATGGTCTTCTTCTGTTCTCCAATAGTCAGCATATTCACAGACCTGTTTGGTTGTCGAAAAGTAGCTGTTATTGGAGCTGCAGTAGGGTTTGTTGGACTCCTTTCAAGTTCTTTTGTAAGGTAAACCCATATTTTCCTTACACTTGAAGTATTTATCAATTTTACAGTGTGGAAGTAATGCTGATCCTATCAACAAAATATGAAGGAGTAAGCAGTGCTACTTTGTATTATCTCTTAGAGTAGAAACCTTGTTCTGTTTGTATTTGTCTTTCTAACTATGACTTGTGAAAACTCCAAGTGGTACTTTTGACTTCAAAAGTAATTTTAAAAATATAATATAACCTCATGACAGCACTCCCTATTTAAGAGGAACCACTACGTATAAATGTACCAACAGCAAGACCAATGCTGTAAGACCAACATCATTGTCCTGGGTAAACTTGTATGTTTGCTTGACATACGCTGTGTTTTAGCAGGTAAATAAAAATTGTTTGTCTTCCCCTCTGCCCTGTCCCTCAATTTGCTTTTAAGAACACTTTTAATGTTGTTAAATGTAATAGGACCTCCAGAAAGGTGTTAATGTTCTAGTAAAATGTGGTGTTTTCTTCTGTTTCTACTAGTCCAATTGCCAAACACAGACATAGTGAAAATCTTGTTATATAGACATTCTTATGGATTATTTGCTTTAGCAAGAAATTATCAGTTTGCTCTTGCATTATTGAAAAAACTTGAACAGTAGTGGAATGGGTTTTTTCCAGATTGCACTTCATTTTGCACATTTCTGTAATTTTTGCAGAATAAACCCTAAGTTCAAGAGTGGCTGATTTGTTATTCATGCCCAGTAGAAGATGAGGAAACAGGAAACTTATCCTAGTCATCAGCAGAAATTGGTTAGTGGAGATAGGGTAAGAAGTAGCAGGAAAATAAGCCCCAGCTGCCTCTAGTTCTCAGTCTGCTTTTTCCCCACCCTTAGCAGAATAAGTACAGGAACAATCAAAAGCAAAATTCAAAGTGTTTCCTAGATAGATGAAAATGTATCTCTACAGACAGGCTTGTGAAAATGTTTTCTATGCCTGTACTCTGAACAAAATAGATGTGAGCTGGTTGTGATCTGGATGGATGAATATCCACACTATGCCTGAGTTAATATGTCTAGTTTGGGCATATGTCCCCTACTGTGAAAATATATCTATAAATTTACAGGAAGAGAAGACAAATAGTTCTCTTAAGTAGTGAGACTAGTGTGTATATTTGTTCTTGGAATATTTACGAGGTTAAAGAAAGATTAATCAAAAAAAGAAAGTCAAACTTACTCAAGTAGCAAAACCAAGCTAAGTGCAAATATTTTACCTAATTTTTATTAAAGCAAACAAACAAAAAAACCCATTTCTTGAGAGGTTTTAAGAAGTTTGTTACCACAGGTGAGGTAAAAACTAAAAGAATGCATCTTGGAAAACTTTCTTCTTGCTTCTCAGTAGTGTGTTAAGTGATGAATATTAAAACAGTCATTATAAATTAAACTTCTTGATAAAGGAAAGATGTTTTCTTCCTTTGAATAAAATTCTGTCATTACTGTGTTTTCCTGGTATCCAATGGAACAAGGGCATAGAAGAGTCATGCAAAAGGCAGTTATTTTGCAAAGGTTTTAAAACAAAATTCAAATAATCTAAATTACTTCTAGAATTCGAGGAGCTCCGAGAGGTGAATTCTTATTAGTGTACATGCCATATTAATGTGCATTCTTGGTGTTTGATTATGTTACTTAGAACATCATAGGCATAAATAATTTTAGTATCAGATAATTGAAGGAGTATAGTTTGGATAGAGAAGTTAATGTTCTAAAAGTAAAATATTGTATAGAGGATAAAAGTAAATTTTTTATTGGTTTTTTGCATACTTATTTCTTAATATAAATTTTATTTCTTGGTAAGCCGAGATGTAAGAGTATTTCATAGAATTGTGGGATGGCTTGGATTGGAAGGGACCTTAAAGGTCATTTAGTGCCAACCCCCCCTGCCATGGAAGGGCAGGGACCCCTCCCACTAGACCAGGTTGCTCAGAGCCCCGTCCAACCTGGCCTTGAGCACTGCCAGGGATGGGGCATCCACAGCTTCTCTGGGCAGCCTGTGCCAGTGCCTCACCTCCCTCATTGGGAAGAATGCCTTCCTTCTATCTCCTCTAAATCTACCCTCTTTCAGATATTTTTGTAATGTAGGAAAATACTTTACTCTGCATGTCATGAAGCAGAAGCTTTCTGTCCTTACTGTATTATGTTCCTTCTCTCAATTTAAAACTTCTGTTTTCATTTTTCCTGGTTATTTTCCATGGATAAAAGGTAATGAGTCTTGTGGTGTTTCTGCTGGCTTACCTTATGTATAATCAGCTTTAGAAATGGATAGTTTAATGTAGAAAGCAACAATATTCTGTAGAAAGCAACAATATTCTTTTTCTCAATAATATACAGAGCCAGAGTTCCTGGTGTCAAGACTTTTGTTAGCCAAATACTATTTTCTAAGAATTTCTGTAATTGCATGGGAAGATTGCAGAGTGTGTTTTGGTATAGAGGGATGCTGGTAAGTAACATCCTATGATGAAATAGGTTAACTGTTTTACTACAACTGCTTTAAAAGCAGATGTTAGCTGATGGAAAAGAACCCATAGTTCATTGAAAACATATTATTTAAAAAAAAAATATTGTGCCCCCTCAGAAATCTTATATTAAAACATTTCTCACACATTGCCTCCATCTAAATGTAAAAAATATTTCCTTTGAGTTATAAATTAAATTAGTATTATAGTATTAATTATGCTAACACTGTCACTTCATACTGTTAATTTTTCTTGCACAAGTACCTTTTATTGTCACATGTCTGCCTGTGTTCTAATAAAATAACTCTGCTTTATTTCATTTGTATAGTAGATTGTAATGGTGGACAACCTTGTCATGAAGATCCTTCTTAATATGAGCTGAAATGTTTTATTCTTAACTTTTTTCCTGTTTCTTTCTTAGCATCTAAATTACTTCTGGATCAAAACACTGAATTTAGAATATTTAATAAACAGAAGAATATTTGTTTTAAAAAATTAATACCCAAAAAGTCTATCACTTGCTAATACTGTATTATATTAACAAAACTTGACAGTATTTTTGTTTTATTTATCATTATTAATGATAAATACTTTTGCTATTGTAATTTCATAATAAACTATGTAAATACTTGATTTTTCTGGGTTCATGAGGAGTGTTCAGTATTAAGTTTGAACTGCCAGCACAGTGAAGGAATGTGTAAATCAAAACAATATAATTTTCTTTGGAAAAGAAAAAACACCCCCACAAAACAAAAAACCCCCACAAAATTCCAGCAGTGGTTGAACTTATATTTGGTTATTTCATCATAACAGTGACTCTTAAAACTCTATTTTTAAAATAGTCAGACTGTTTGGTGTAATTATACTTAAATATAATTTTGCTTTTTTACCAGTTTAGTGAATTCTATGAATTTTTTCAGTGGAAGAAAATAGAATAATTGCTGAATTAAGCTGACACTGTATTTTGATTATAAGTATGTACAAACCCTTAACTTCTGTAAATATGTCAATTCATTGAAAAACTGTCTTGCATATGGTGGGTGAATGTGAGCATACAGTGTTGTACAAAACACTAACGTGTTTTTTCTTTTTTTTCTTTTGGTATAGCACCATTGAGCCTTTATATTTCACCTACGGAGTCTTATTTGCTTGTGGCTGCTCATTTGCCTACCAGCCATCCTTGGTCATTCTCGGGCACTATTTCAAGAAACGCCTTGGACTAGTGAATGGCATTGTCACTGCAGGCAGCAGCTTGTTCACCGTGTCACTACCCTTCCTCTTGAGAGTTTTGATCGATTCTGTTGGCCTATACAACACCTTGCGGGTCCTGTGCATCCTGATGTTTATTCTGTTCCTGGCTGGCTTTACATACAAACCCCTTGTTTCCAATGCCAAAGACAAGGAGGGAGGAAAGAAGGGGAAGTTCAGATTTCCTCCTGAAAAAAAGATCTGCAATTTCTCCGTTTTCAAAGTTCTCAGTTACCGAATCTGGGCTCTTGGGATCCCAGCTGCACTTTTTGGATACTTTGTGCCTTATGTTCACTTGGTAAGTGCATGTTTCTTCCTACATATGATGTATTTAAAACTACAGCTATTTCCCTTTGTGTTATGGACTAAGAAAACAATTGGTAATAGGAAGCGATATTTAAAGTGCAAGTTGTGTTGGGGAGAAACACAAAATTAATTTTGATGTTGTCTGATTAAGAGCTCTCATCAGAGCTATACATTGACCCAGTTAAAATTTTAGTTCCTTGTTCTCAACCTGAGATTAAAATACTTTAACCATGAAGAGACATTTGAAAAGTATTCTGTACTATTCCAAACAGCATTTTTTTTGATACTCAGCTGCATACATCACCAATGATACTCATGTGCTTCAGATGAGTAAAACTTGTAAATTTTGTTCCTTTGAATTGAGATGTTTGTTAAAATATGTGGTTTTAGGGTATATTTTATTGACCATTTTCCAGGTTTACTAAAAGCAAAATTATTGGATTTTTCTGTGTCTCAAACTTTAGTTTTTATAGTTTACCACCATAGCACCAATATAACTGATCCTGTTATCCCGTGCTTCTAGCTGCCAATTCAGCCTGGTTTTTATTGCTGTATACAGTTACTGATAGAGCTTTAGCTTCTGGTGATGGGGAAGCTGTCAATGAGCCACTTCTCAAACAGGTACTAAAGTTAATTTGTTTCCCTAGCAGATCTTTTTTCTGTGGTACACTTAATCTAAGAAATTTTGATGCAACTGGGAGATGCATTACATGAAATTTATCTGACTGGCACTCATTGCACTCCTTAAATGGTGAATTATTTTTGAACTGCTTCCTGGTGGGCTGTCTAAACTGAAGTGGTAGAAACCAAAAAGCTGAAAAGGGAGGGAGGGAAAAACGCACAACCTGCAATGGGATGCTCTATTTAGACTATTACACATCCTCACATTCAAGAGTATTTGATAAAGAGCATGGACTAGTAGAACTAGTACCCACTATAAAAATAAAAGGATCATATTAGTATTTATTCATCCATAACAGAACAGCAAGATTAGTAAGCAGATGTTAGCTGAATTCGGTCAAAAAGCTTCAGCTCCTTAAAAGCCTGCAGGTTTGTATGCAATATAGCAAGTGGTGTCACTGCTTTCTGGTAATACATTGGTTAGATTACTAACTAATTTTTAACTAATTTGAAAATTACCTTGGGATAGGGACTGGTTTGTTTTTGAGCCGCTGTTAACTGACTTTTATTCATGGCTAGTTCTTCTTAGTTTTTAATCACATAGATTTTATTCTGTAACACTTAGAATTGGACTCCTTCAAAGGACTGTACAATCAGATGACTAAGCTCTTGTGACATCTTATGCTATTTCCCCATAAGTTTTGTAGAGATGTTTTGAAATAAAATGGTGTTCGGAGGAGTAGAAGTGTTGTAGAGAAAGCTATTGGATAGATCGTAAATGATCATTAACACTTGCAGAGAACTGAAGAACAAGGCTAAACAAGCAGTCATATAGAACTTTTGAAATACATTTATTTAACAAAAAGCTTGTAATTTTTTAGCAAAATGCTTGTACGAGTGCTTGTTTCTAGATTGGACTAAAGCTGCTGGTTGACTTGTAGAGGACAAACCCCTTTGTACCTTTTTTCTATATTGTATCTATTTTTTTTAACAGTGTGCTTTCACTCTTGAGTGCTTTGTTTCCTCCCATATCAGATTGGCACAAATTCTAATTGCGAAATACAGCTCCAATACAGGAAAACAACATGATCAAGGCTGTTTCTAATATAATGTTTGATAACAGAATAAAACTATTCCAAACTACAGTTAGAATCTAATATTTTAAATACTACCTCAAAATTACACTGAGATTTAAATTTCAGCATTATTTTGCTTAGTGTTTCAGAGGAACCATAAAGCTTAACTATTAATAACATGAAATCTTCAATGACAGTCAGTTTGTTTTGTATGCCATTTTTGTGTGGGGAATGCTTCACTGCTAAAGTTTATTACCAAACCCTATCCTGAAACTTTATAAAAACTTATATATTTATATAAAACTTATATAGAACCTTAGAAGGTATCTGTGGATCTGTATTTGAGAAAGGGAATAGATCAGTGTTTATGAAGGAACAGCATGGATTCTACTCTTCAACACAGGTACTTCAACTCCAGTAGATAGCTCTGGACTTTTTTTTATCCTAGTTTTGTTTCCTTTTGATAAACACATTTTAAGTGCTGCCAGAAGTATATAAAAGTATGTATTTCTAGATAAGTTAAAGGCTATAAGAAAAAATAATTCTTTACTGGTACATCTACCACACCAGAGATTACTTTCCTCAGCTTTTGAAAAGGAAAGTTACTATTATTCTGTTTACTGCACTTTAAAAACTGTAGCAATATTGGAAAAGAGATATAATACTTGGACAAGCAACAGCTTTCATAATGCTAAAAATCTTGAAATTTTTCCACCATTAGGGTTGGCCAACAAAAGCCAGACTGCTAGAATAGGATGCTGGTTGCAAGCGTGGAGCATCATGTCTACAACTCCTCTTGCCTCTTGGACCTGGTTCCTGTACTTAAGTCCGATTTTTTTTTTCCCCACCTGGAAAGGCAATTTCTGTTAGTGTTGGGGTGCTCTTGACTATGTGATCAAACACAGGTGCCACAGGCCCTACTGGTTAGGGCCCTTGTGTGTTGATAGTTGGGTCCATGGTAACTGGAGGTTGCAGACTTGGTGTGCTCCAGTCACTGCACATCAGCTGCTGTCTGCTGGCTTGGCATGGTGAAGGAGGAGCTCCTAAGGTCCCAGGCAGGGTCTGAGTGCTGTGGAGGTCAGCCCCCGATTTCCATTTGTGTCTCTTGTCTTTTCTGAAGCGTATTGGAAAGGTGGATGCATGTTGTGAAACTCGTAGTAAGAAAGACATACAAGCTCAATTTGGGCTTTGGAATAATAGAATTAGCTGTGTCTTAGCAATTTTAACCAGCTGCATTATATTTGCTAGATGGAGTAAAAGCTGTTAAAACCATAGAAAACCTGCTCATGAACTAGGCTCTAACTAAAATTATATGGCATGCTAGGTAGGATTCATATCAAGGAGCTGGCAAGAATTAGCAGTCCATGACTGGTAGGTATCAGCTGCATGTGAAATAGGCATCATATTTTTTTTTTTTTGGCTCTTGCAGGGGAGAACCAAAAAGGGAGAGCCTTTCTTATCCCAATTTAATTGGTGTCAAATTCTATTAGTAGGTGTTCCATCCCATGTGATTTTGGGGAATTTGGTTGGGAGAAATACTATAAATAAGCTTTGATTACATTTTATTATATACTTTTGGCATTCAGATTTGTTGAAAAGCAAACTGATAATTCATAGGATTACTAAGTCAAACGGTTATTCATCTCAATTTTAAATCCAGTCTAAGCTGCAGTGATTGAGAGCATTTTCTTCTGATGTCTCTAAGATAGGCAAATAGCTGAATAAACTAGTTCAGTCCATTCAGGTTTAAATTGTGAGCCCACACAGATCTGTCAGACTAATGCAAAACACTCTTTACAAGCTTTTTTTAATAAGGGTTATCTCACAAGGAAATGATTAACTATATTTGAAAGAAAGTATACTTAGTCTCTGTGCTGCTACTTGTCCTGTGCTTGTTCTGCTAATGAGCAGAGAACTCCTGTTTTTCAAGAATCAGTCTAATGTTAAGCACTAATGTTAGTGCTGTTCTCTCTTACCCTTTAAAAAAGTGTGGACTTAATCAGGATCATACATCCTTAATTCTTATAAGCTTGTTAAGTCAATTCTGTTAAAATTCAATATAAGGTCACATGCCAGGTAATTTAAAAGATATGCTGTTGCATTTTGTGCTTTATTTAACAGGGTGAAAAAAAATATGGCTTAAAATGGATGTTGTCACTGTGTAGTCTTTTTGAAGCAGTGACTAAGGTTCAGGATGATTTTAGGACTATATTAATTATGACACTTCTAAAAAAAGGGGGGGCGCATAGTATTGTGTTGTGTTTTGATATAGCAATATTCAGCCACTATAAGGAATACTGGTAGGACTAACAATATAATCTTAACACTTTCTGTGCAATGTTTCAGTCCCGTAGTAATTTGTCTTGGGATATTTACAGTATCTCTATGAATTCAACTTCAAACAAAGACATGGTTGGGTTTAGCAGTTGCTCTTCAGCAGTTACTACACCTTGCAGGATAAACTGAATCGAATGACTGAGTAGCTGAACAAAATAGTACAAATATTTGTTATATATTTTACTTTTTAAAAAACCCTAAATGGTAGACAATGTAATAAAAACGTGTTACCTTTCTAAGTCTAAATCTTATTTTTTATAAAGAAAATACTCTTAAATGGCCAGATGTATTTGAAAATTAGGTTTATTGTTTAAATGTGGTTATGGGCTTGTATATAAAGCTGCCTATTAATTGATAAGAAATGTGAAATGTTACCATAACACTGACTGTACTTTTCAAACTTCAGAATAGCTCAGGAAAAAATGATTGCAGTATTTCTCACCCCGCTTTGCTGCCTATTTCTTAATTTACTGTATAAATCTGACTTTTCCTTTTGCTTATTTACATTCATGTTTCATGATGGGTACTTGCTTATGTAGAGATTTTTGGTTAGCAGTAGCTATGTGGAGTGCATGTGTTCTGTGTCTGTGCTTCGTGTTTAAGATGTAAAAATAAATGGTGTGTGCCTGACCGTTTTTTCTAACAACTTCCTTGGGTGAATCTGTCTTGGGAGAGAGATTTAAATTATTTTCTCCTCCATACATAATGACTGAAGATTCAGTGTCTCATTGCTTCTCTCGGACTGCATGTGCCAGGAGTAGGTTCAGCTGGACCCCCAAGGAACAGGGAAATGAGATTGCAGACTTAATGCTTAGAAAAAATACGTAGATACTGGCTCAGATTCTAGAAACTGCCACTGAGAAAGAAAGCATCACCTTGGACTCTGGTCTAAGATTTTCATCAACTGTATTGGAAAAGAAGATGCATCTCACAATCAAAAGTAAAGAGGCTTCCAAGCAGCTGACTAGCTGAAAGGTATTCTGAAAAGACACAGCAACCCCTAGACCATTGTGTTACGTACAGTCTCTTGCTTTGCTGACATCTTATTTGAAAATACAAGATTTTCTGGCTCCGCTGATGAACTGCCTTTTTAGGTTCTTGGGGGAACTTCGTAACTATGAAGTGAAGGTTTAGCCTCTAGAAGCCTGGCTGCCAGCAGTGGACACTGTGTAGCTGTTTTCTACTTGGAAATGAAAATGTACTGCGGTGTGTATGCCCTCTGAGGTGCTGTGCATTGCTGTATGAAAACCAGGAACACACTATGTATGGAGGAACTCGGAGGAGATTCCTTGCTCCCCATGGTATTATATATTGCTTGAAGGTAATCAGTCTAGCCGCCTTATCTTTTTATAGACCTTAGGAATGGCTGGGAAGAAGTGCCAGTGATGACAAGCATTCTTACCAGGCTAGTAATGCCCGGCTCTGCTGAGTCCATAAACAGCTGTGGCAGATTGAGGACCTTGCTGTGTTTCCTTTGGAGACCACTTGGCTCATTTTGAGCATTTGAGTCAGCATTACTTAGCAGACCTAGTCATCTTGGTTTCTCTCTCACTTGAATAATACTTCCAGTTCAGTTTGCTTCCTATTGATTACCTCCCATGGTCTTTCAGCTATACTTCCAGTGATATCTTTTACAATAGGAAGCTTCCTAGGAAATAAGAAATCACTTGCTTTCATCTCCAAAAAAAAAGAGAGGTTTGGGGAAACTTGTTCATCTGCAAACTGAACTTAAGAACCAATCTCTCAATTACATTTATGTCATAACTTTCAGAAGTCAGCATTTCCATTATGTTACCACATACATGAAGTTCCTTAGCCTTGTGTTTGGACAATACCAGGACCCTTGTCACTTGAACTACTGACAGCTTTGAGGATTTTAACCCAGGTCTTTAAGGTATCTGACTAATACAGACAGATCTTCTCTACAGAAAATAGTTAGTGGTGAAATATTTAGCCTAATCAAAGAGCTCAGTAGGATTTTTAAACTCTTGGAAGTCAAACTTTTTCACTTAGCATAATGAAGTTTATGGTGGGCTCTTTGGTTTCCACATTTGCAAGGGTGTATCTCTTGTGCAGTAAGTTCTAGAGCCTGTTCAGGCTTGCAGTTCAAAACACAACCGTGAAAATGTACTTTGTGCCATATGCCAGGCTACATCTGTGATCACATATGGGCTGTCTGAAGGTTGGCCTGTTCCACAGGCAGGTATTTTTTTTTACATATGCTTCTGCCTTCTTGAAATTCTAGATAAGTTTAAGTCTCTGTGGGGGACCTCTTCTTGACATCCAGGGCAACTAGGGCACTGAGGGAAGCTCACTGGTTCTAGTGACAGATACAGAGCCCTCAAAATATAAACTGTCAGAACTCATGAATCTGTTCTCTAGACAACCTCTGGACTTAAAGGTAACGATGGGCAATACTGCAATAGTATTTTCTGTGATTGGAGAGAAAGGTTGTGGTCCTTCTGCTGTACAGGGAAGCTTTAAAGCAATGTATTTCAGATAAATCTCCTCAGAACAGATGATGGACACTTAAAGGCTAAATCATCTAGGCATTTTGCTTCTCAGATGGAAGCTAAACTATGTTCAAAATTTTCGCTGTCTTAATGGAACGTGTTTTTATACCTGAGAAGGGCAGGGAGATGGTTGGAATCTCTGTAAAGTACTTGTTAGTCCTGAGAACTTTTTAATGCATATAAACAAACTCATTTTATAGTCTGTGTCACAAAATCAGACAGCTCAGATAAATTTGTCTGCCCTCTGTGCGGCTTAGTCTGTCTCCAGATCTGTTGTTTGTTACTCTGAAGTTGCTGAGTCTAATGCTGTGCCAACATAGTCTGTCCTTGGACAAAAAGATATATTTCTATACTTCCTGTCTTTTGCTGGAACATCCATTTTGTTCCCATTCTTTAGCTAAGAAAAATTTTCCTTTTTTCACTTCAGCAACAACATAATGAACAGGAGGACTTGCTGATATGGATTATAGATGATGCATATTTTTGTTTCCAGATTTGATTCTCCCACTTTTCCCTTCTAGCGCAAGATCCTGGCCTTCATGCTATTTAATTATTTTACAACTGTCTTATCACCTTGGACTGCCTTCTTAAATTGAACCAGGATGATCTGTCCTTCAGATGTGTTCTTTACTAGCCAGCTGTTTTGACTTGTCTCTACCCATTTCTCACTCTGTATCAGTGATGTGCCTTGTTTTGTTAATAGATCAGAAGATCATTCTTCTGTGGAAATGTTTGAACCTTTGCCCCCTAGAACATGTGCCAAATACCAACTGTCTTCCTGCGCAATCAACTTGGAGAAACGAAGAGCCAAGCTCTCATGAGATCCTCTGTAGCCAGTGTTTCTAGGAACTTGTCTGAAATTCTTGCAATGTACTTTGAAAACTGTATTCACTTCCATATACTCAGTTTCTGAAAGGCCTCATTTATTCAGGACAAAAGTCTCTCTATTCTGCTCATTCAGAAAAATAGCTATTTTCCGCTTTTTAAATTTCACACTCCCCAAGTAAAAGCTTTGGGTCATTAAGAATTATACTGGAAAATACGAAGGGTATAGAAACCACCCAGGATTTGACAAGCAGATCTGAACTGCTGTATCAGGACAAGCCTATAGAATAGTCAGGATGAATCTCACTGCAGTAGTTCTGCTCAACCAGACCCTGGTCATCATCCATGATATTGCTTACAAACACTTTTGTAACTCTTCAAGCCTCCCCTACTGATGTTGTGTTCCCTAAATAATGTCAGGTGTGACATGTCTAGATTTGACTCCTCATTTGAAAAAACAATGTTTCATTTGCTGTCCTTGCAAGAGTGGTCATCTCTGCATAGACAGGGGCAGTTGCTTTGTAGTCTCTCTAGTGGGACATGCACCTGCTTAAGGAGCCATAGGAGAAAGAAGTTACATACCCTGCAATAAGTAAAGCTCTTTAGGACTGTACAGCCAGAACACACATCTTGATCCTGCACCTCTCTCCTACCTTTAAGTCCTATGCCCCTGGATTCCATGGTAGAGACAAATAGAAGCACAGATATAAATGCTGTCCTTTATGTCTGAGTGCAAAGTATGATATATACTGTATGGGCTCTAGTAACCAAAAATCTCTAAAGGTAAACATACAAAACACATGCATATCTACAGTAAAGTGAATGCACATAGTAAATCTTGAAGAAATTCAGTTCTTCTAAGGTAAGTACTGTCTTTGTTTTGTGAACCACTTGTATTATGTCATAAATTTGCTACTTTTAAAATGTTGTGTGAAATATGTTTAATATCTAATTTGTACATCTGGATTTTTTTTACTCAAACTAGAAAAATGGCCTCCATCACTACATTCCCTTGCTTTTATGGGCTGCTGTACAAGAAACCTGTTAGTTTCTTCAGATCTCCTACATCAGTCATTTGTCTGGTCTCCTACATCTTTTATTTCCCAGAATATGATGTTAGTCTGTTTTGTAATGATAGGATAGTATCTTTTAAATTATTTAAACTGTGTGTCAAACAGATATTTCCCTATACTGTAGATAATCTAAAGAAAGTTAAACCTGTAGGTACAGCTGTGAATTTTGGCACTATTACCTTTCTCATCCACTTAATCTACCATATATCTATTTCCAATGGAAGACTAACAAGGCACTGTTTTTGTAAAGGTCCAGTGTTGTTATTAAGCAGATATCTCTGAGACCCCAAATCTTCAGTGGCTCCCCATGCTTTACTTGCTTTTCTAATCTTTGCATTTATCTCCCTTCAGATCTCAACATCTGCTGCAGTTTGACTGCCCAGGTTAGTGAAATTTTCCCCCTTTATCCACTTCTGTAATTATTCTGTGCACCCATTTCTTTCCCAGTATTCCTCAATGTTGATCTAGCAGTATTTATTCTTGGCTAGATTGTCCACTTTTGACATTGGGGGTGGTGGTGTGAAAAGAAATTATTTCCTACTTTATACTTGTAATTGTTATAAAAGCATATTTAAACTAAATTTTCCAAATAAGTACTAGAGAAAAGTAAAAATAAGTATAGAAAGAATAGAAACTGAAAAGAATGAAACAAATGCATTGGGTTTTTTAGAAGTAAAAGTAAATTAAACTTTAAAAAAATATTTTAGGTAGCAGGTATGGTCAGATGCAAACAGTAAGATGAATTTGAAGGATAAGAGCAAAGCAGTCTTCCTCAGGTCTGTGCAATACTACCAGTTTGAAAGGTCTGAGTTACATTATGATTACCTTTGTATCAGTCTTTAACAGTACACTAATTAATATATTCTTGCATAATACAAACTACTGTAATAGCAAACAGCGTATAGTTCAAAATCAGATTAAACTGTGAAGTGTATTTTCCTTTTTTCTCTTTTAAAAAGCTATTTTAATTGTAAACTCAGCACCCTGTCTTTGGATGCTTGAAGCGTCTTGACCTGAACTAAACTCTTTAAGCTCCACAACTGCCCAGAAGCCTGAGATCACAGTTAACATTTTTTCCTGCTATCCTCATACAGAGTAAAGAAAACTAACCACCAAAATTAAGCGAAGAATCTTCCTTCACTCACACACAGACCAGTTTTTGTGTCCAGTTTCTGCTTCAAGAGCAGCTGTGTAGAAACCCTCTTTGGGTTTTAAATTATGTTCAGACTTGTGAATTTCTTTCCATGTGTTTTGAGTTTTCCTTTGAGGAAAGCCTGGAACCTAGCTTTTTTCCATTTGATTGCCAGTAAGTGTCAAGCTGTGAGCTATTTTTCAGGTTCTTTTCTGATGATTGAGTTAAAAGTTGTCATTACTACTAAGTGGAATATTTCCTGGGAAAAGGGAGAGGTGGTTTTGTATTGCTTCAGGTAGGAAGGAAAGCTGAACATAAATGTCTGTATCCCAAGTAAGGGCTATATTTGTATTAGGAGGGGAGACTATTGTTATCGTGGTTTTTTGTTGTGTTTTAAGATATGACTACTTGATTCAATTTCTCTGGGCCCTGATCTGGTAGGTATTTGGTAGTGTATTTGGGAATTCCATCTAGAATTGAGACTCTTGTGGGAGCTTTTCTACTGTGTTTCTCAGTAGAATGAGACAGGCACTTCACCCAGCTCTGTGAAAGCTCAGGTGATGATGACCACGTCCAGAAGCAGATCTAATGTTGAAGTGTTATGGATGCCCTCAGAATTATGTGGCAGCTGAATTAAAGCTTGAGAAACTGTTTTGATATTCCTCACCCCAGTCCTATGTTTTAAGGAGTCTAGTCCTGAGAGACTTAATAAAAGTAGCACAAATTCTGTTGTGGAGTAAGGAAGTCAACTTCTCTTAAAAGATGACAGTAGTATTGTAACGTGGGTTGATGAGTGAATCCCTGTTTTACTAACCACTTAACTCCAAGTTACGTGCTTATTGTGTTGTTCTTCAAGAAAGGTAACAAATACAATCTTTGTAAATTTTATAAGGGTCTACTCTAATAAGCTGCTTTCTTTTCACACAAATGAGCCGTACAATCTTGTCTGGTAATCTCTTCCAACTCACCAGTAGAATTGAGGAAACAGCATTATTTTGTAGAATGGAAACTCATCCTTTTGTAGAAGCTTTTTTGTTCCTGGCTAATTACTTTCACTGATGCAAATAAACACTTCTTTTCATTCTGATCTTAGTTCAGCTTCCAGTGTTTCTTTGCCTTTGTCATCTTCTTGTCTGAGCAGTTAGAAAACAAGCTCTCTTCTGATAAGTTTTTCAGTATGGTAGATTCCAGAGACCTTGAATCAGTCTTGTCACTGTCTTTCAAAACTGTTTTTCAAGCTGAGGGGTAGTCACCTCACTTGACTTGAAGACCTTTAGTTTGACTGACTAGTCCTTACAATCCAAAAGAATATTCCAAAGAATAAAAAAAATTATCCAGAGAGCAATTTGGAGCATCAGGGTCAGGTTTCTGAATTGAGCCTCAAAGAATCTTTTATGTTTTTGTATCAATTAGGAAGACTAGCTGCCTAAGGCAGCTTAAGCTCAGCAGTGAGAAGACATCCTTTTGTAACATGTACATGCTGTAGCTAATGCAGTATTCTAATACAGGTCTTGCTAGTTGTGTTGTAATGGTGTTAGCACTTCCTTTTTTCCACTTTCTACTTCATTTAATTGGTTAATACAGTTAGTCCCACTTGTCCTTCTATATAGTCAATTGTAAGCTTACCTTCAGCTTTGAACTGAGTTGTCAGAAGCTAAATATATACTTTCTAAATAATTATGTAATATTTCCAGCAATGTCTAATTTAGGCAAAAATAAGGAAGGAAAATAGGTATTTAACTGAAGTAGCTATAACTACGAACTGTTTGTAATTAAAAAACCCCAATAAACCAAACCAAAACCTGGAACAAAAAAACCCCTACCCACACAAACAAAAAAACCTCCATGAATCACCCACTTCTGTTCGCATAGCTTTGCATGTATTTCTAGACAAATAGCATATGCTGTTATATTCCTCTTAGTGTTCTTCTATTTTTATTTTTAAGCTAGGCTAATGAAGTTTAACCTTTATCTGTTTGGAAGTCAAGGACAAGGCATTATCATCACTAGATGGAATAGTACAATAGATGTATTTTTTTAAGTTGAAGACGACTAAACTGGATGTATAGCAGCAGACTTGTAATAAAATTTTACTTTATGCTAAATAAAATTAAACAATACTGTAAGATTTTAATGTTATAAAGAGGATGAACTTGCTATTACCTCTTAGTTGCTTCACTTCTATTAGCTGCTTTGAGAATCCATCTTAAATTGTGTTTACAACAATTAGCCAGCATTTTTTAAATAAGTCCAGTGCATGCAATGTTAATCATCAGTGGTTAGTGAAGTATTTTCTTGTTAGTTTGGGTATTTGTACAGCATATTTTAATCCATTGTTTTGATACTCCATAATTTCTTAATCATAGCATATCATATAATATGCTCATTTTTAATTACATAAGTTTATCACATTTAGTAAATGCCACAATGATTTGAAAAGAATTACTTACATTATGCTTCTAAAATGGAAGTGGTAATGTCAGGAGACTGCTTCCTTTAGTCATAAAGTTACTTTTGATCAAATGTGCAGCAGAGTTTTACCAAGCTAGAACTAAAAAAACTTTCAAGTTATAACACTCAGAATATAAAGTGATTTGACAGATATCTTAGTATAAATTGTAACTGGAGGTATTCCAGTACTTTATCCAATTTACCCAGTTTTTTGAGTACAGACTTGCTTTGATAAAGGACTTTTAAAAATAATTCTATTTTAGACTTTTTTCATATGTCATGCTTACCAAATTTTTGCTTATTGTCAGATCTTTCTCTTGGATTTTGTACACGAGCTGTGTGTTAATAATGATTAACGACCAAAATAGGACATAATAATTCAGCTAGGACCTTACTGGTACTGATCAGTATGTGAAGGTCACATCATGTCATCATATTGAAAAAGTGATAGAATATCAGTTGATGACACTATTAGAACATGCTGAAGTTTAATCTGCTAAACCTTCAGTTCCCTTTCTAAAGAGGTGTTGCCAAGTCATTCTTCCATCTTGTACTCATACATCTGATTTTTACTTCATGTATTGTTTTTTGAATATTACTTCTAGCGTTTTTATGAAAATTAATAACACTTATTTCACACTATTGACTGAGATGCCAGGTTGCTAAGATCATTTTGAATTCGTCTTTCTCTTTACAGCGCCTGCATTACTCATCACTTGATGTAACCTGCAAATTTAATAAGTATATTCTCTATTTCACTGTCCATATCATTAATGAAAATGTTAAATAGTAGTTGATGTGGGCAGGTTTTTACAGAGCCGCCTTTGGCATATTCAATTTTGCAATGAATCACTAATTAAAAAGCTTTAAAAAAAATATTTAAACATCCATCTTTACAGTTGTTCCATTTAAGTCATATATTCCAAACTGGCTCATCAGAATTGTTTTATGTTAGAGAATTTCAAAGCACTGGCCAAAGTCAAGATTTGTTATCTGTTCTTCCCTCTGTTGTCAAGGGACAGAGAGAAATTAGGGTTGTTTTCTCACAAATCTATGTTGATCCTTAGCTTATGGTGTTATCAGTTAGATGTTTATGAATAGTTCTGGTTTTGTTTCCTTTTCTGTTCTGGAAATTCAGGTTAATGTGACACTGACCTGTAACTCTCTAGAACTTGCTGATAGTAGCTAATTTTGGATATAGTGGCTAGCTGAGTTTTGAGAGTAAGGTAGGCCCAGGATGCACTGCTTTGGGGCTGGCCACAAGGAATGGATAATAAGTTCTGTAACACTTCAGTTCTTGTATGTCCCAGGCTTTATTCCTCATCCTTGTTCTCAGTCACTGCGAGCTTCTCCAAAGCCATACCAATCCATCGGTATCCACTTTATTTTGTCTCTTCTGGCTCCAGTGGGATCCAGTCTCTGTTGGCACCTCCAGGAGCTACTAGTGGAGGACAGGTTCAGAAAATATCCTGAAGTGAAGTGGAATGGAAGAAGGAAAGAGCAGAAGTCATGGACTGTCTTGTGCTGCAGTGTGTACGGGTTGACCCCATGCTTCAGGCTTTTCTCAGTCCCCAGCATGCTTTCTTGCACTATTCCCCAGGTATCTTTCAGGCCTACCACCCTCTCAAGACATGAGAACTGGTTTAATGGCTTTAAAAAAGATTAGCATTTTTGATTCTAAAGTAGAAAAAAGCTTATTGGTCAATAACTATTGTATTCGTTTCTCCAATTGAAGTTATCTTACATTGATCGCCTATTTTGTTCTTGGATCATACTCATCCTCCACATGCTCTTAAAGATAATACTAACAGCTCTGAGATTTTTTTATTACTTAAGGCAAATTTCTTCAGGACTAGCTATTTTGGGGAAAAAAACCAAAACAAGTAACTTCAACCATGTAATTGTCAACCTGAGTTTTTTCTTAATCTGAATTCTTAACCTTTATTTTAAATAGGCCTAAGAGTTAATCAGTTGACTATTATGTTCAATTTTGCTTAAGAAATTCAGATTATACTTCTGAATCTTCATCATATATGAATTATTCTATTTAATCTGCTTTACTTGATGGAATAATATAAAATTTCCCAATTTCCATGTAATAATCACCTTATTTCTTTATTTCTCTCCTTGTTTGTTATGTAGATTAAATTGACCAGAGATAGAGGAAGTATCACTGTGGCAAGTATGTAAACAGGAACTATATTAGAGATCATAGAATCATTGAATAGTTTGGGTTGGAAGGGACCTTTAAAGCCCATCTAGTCCAACCCCCCAGCAATAAGCAGGGACATCTTCAACTAGATCGGGTTGCTCAGAGCCCCGTCCAGCCTGACCTGGAATGTTTCCAGGGATGGGGCTTCTACCACCTCTCTGGGCAACCTGTGCCAGTGCTTCACCACCCGCACTGTAAAACATTTCTTCCTTATATTTAGTCTGAATCTCCCCTCTTTCAGTTTAAAACCATTCCCCCTTTTCCTGTCACTACAGGCCCTGCTAAAGAGTTTGTCCCAATCTTTCTTATAGGTCCCCTTTTAAGTACTGGAGGGCCACAATAAAGTCTCCCCGCAGCCTTCTCTTCTC
>KL287355.1:27498-60048 GCA_000699545.1 Podiceps cristatus | reverse complement strand
GAGGACAGGCTGAGAGAGTTGGGGTTGTTCAGCCTGGAGAAGAGAAGGCTGCGGGGAGACCTGATTGCGGCCTTCCAGTACTTAAAGGGGGCCTATAGGAAAGATGGGGACAGACTTTTTGGTAGGGCCTATAGTGACAGGACAAGAGGTAATGTTTTTAAACTGAAAGAGGGGAGATATGGACTAGACATAAGGAAGAAATTTTTTACAATACTGGCACAGGTTGCCCAGAGAGGTGGTAGATGCCACATCACTGCAAACATTCAAGGTAGGGCTGGATGGGGCTCTGAGCAACTTGATCTGGTTGAAGATGTCCCTGCTCACTGCAGGGCGGTTGGACTTTAAAGGTCCCTTCCAACCCAAACTATTCTATGATTCTATGATGATTCTATGATAAGCTGCCAGATCTAGTCTTATCTCACACAGTCTAGCAAAACTTCACCTAACCCACAGCTCCACATTGCTGGCTACAGCCCTGCACAAGATCCCTTCTCCTTGCAAAGGAAAGCAAGGGGCAAAGGGTAAATACTTCACTGCAAACCTCGCTGGAGTGATAATAAAAACACCGCTTTTACCAAAAGGCAATCCTCTTTAATTTGAACTCAAGCAATATTGAATATTCAACCATTGCAAACAGCACTGATAAAACCTAGGACCTCAAATGCTGTGAGATCAGTGATGTCACCTTTTCCAATTGCCCTCAAGGACTTCTCCTTTTCTTCTTTCTGCCCTTTTCTCATTTCAGTCCCTGAATCAGGTGCATGATAATACATACCCTGCTTCCATTTTCAGCCCCCTGCACCTCAGGATCTTTGTTCCCTCAGTCAGAAGGAGCCCGGGGAAGTCAGACTTTCTGTAACTTCACAGCGCAGTGCACCACTATAACATCACACCACAGTGTTTGGTGCAATTATGATGTTAAGCAGAACATCTGATTATGTGTCCTATATGGAATTTGTAGCAGTCTTGTAATAGTTCTTCTGGAAAACGTTAGGCCTTGTGAGGACTTTGCAATACTTCATTTCTCATGGACACAGTAAAATTTAAACAACCCTGCAAACACTAATTTAACCCTTGTTTTATAATTCCTTAAAGTGTAGAAAATCATAACTCATATGTATTTCGGTCTTTTTCTCTTTTTGCTTGAAATGGAAGAACGTTCTTTCAGGTTTCAGTGCTCTATGCTTCTCCTTTTGTCACCAGTCAAGTATCGCTCATGTCTTCCAGGTAGTTTAATGCTTGAGCATATTTTCTGCAATAACAGGTTACCTCATTATGTGTTTTATTTCATAGTCTAGTTTTAAAAAGCCTGTTCCAATGTCTGCCAGTTGGTCAGTGGCCTGATTTTTGCTGAGTCTGGTAAGCCATCTCCCAGCAGAGGGACTTCCCACCACTGGGACTCCCCACCGCCTTACGCTCTCACGATCATGCCCTGTGTTTGTAGGAAGTGGATTTGCAGTGTGGGTAAAACATCTGCACATCCACAGCTACACTATTTAGAACAGAACAGAACAGAATAGAATAGTTCAGTTGGAAGGGACCTACAATGACCATATAGTCCCACTGGTCAACAGGTGTAACTTGCTCCCTACTGCATGGTTTATCCTGAAGAAATCCTTTGATCTTAACCGGATTTCTTGCTTATAGGTTCGAGCAGATTGTAGTTTGTCAGTCATGGGAGATATGAACATTTTATGTATCTTACACACAAACATTCCTTAAATCCTACTTAAGTGGAATAATATTGAGCTAGAGGTCTCGAAGTCCACTTGCAACTCAACGTTCCCATGTTGGACTGCTGGGTTAATACTCCTGAACTGATAAGCAGTTTTCCTAGCACTTTGATAACCATTAGGCAGCTCTCCTGAAAGGATAATAATGCTAAAAATAGGTTACCTCTTCTGGTTTATGACTGTAGCTGGTGTTCATCCCATTAATATGGTTTACCTGAAAGCAGTGGTTATCTGCTCTAATTTGAAACAGTGAGACAATGGCAGTTTCTAAGTCCTTGTACATTGCTTATGGTATGTAACGTTCAAATCGCTAGTTTGGTCTGCAGCAATTTCATTTATTCTGTAATACCAATGAATTCCCTTACGTGGCACTTGCATTCCTGTGTGCCACTGCCTTATCTTTGTGTCAGGGACTAACCTGAGCTTTACAAACTGTATTTTTTGGTTTTGCCTCACAGTAATGTCATACTCTTGCAATGGTATGTCCTCTGAGGCGCTCTGTGCTTCGTCAGCACAGAGGTACTGGGGAAAAAAAAAAAAAAAAGAAAAATACTGGCAAAACAGCTTGCACTGGCCCAAGTATGTATATGACTTCACACTCAGGCCATTTTCCAGTGTCCTGTTTTCTTCATTCCAGCCAGAAGTCTTTCCTTTGCTTGCTCTGTGTGTATCTTTTGCCTCCTACTTACAAATCTGTTCACAGAAATGCTGATATATTTTTCATTGTAGTTTCATGCTTTCTGCATCCTAGAGGGTAAATCATCTCCATGTCTGTCCCACTTACAATCACATTTAGACGCAAACTTACTTATTAGCAATGTACATGACTGCTGCTCTTACACAGCTACGGAAGACCCTCTGAGCATTCGCATTTCAGCTTTTACATTTTTCATCCTGTTTATTAATCTAGAATGAACTTTTTCATCTTTAATATTTTGTGACTTTCAGTTAGTCTTTCTGCACAGTTAGGAAGGTGTTCTCTTATTTCTTCAGGTTTCTGATTACAATTTTAATAAAAGATAACTCTTACAGGCTGAAAATGCTTTCAGAGAGCTCCTAACATTTTAGATCTCTGATCTGGCAGTGTCAAATCAAAGCACAGCTTTTACCTGCCTAACAGTGGGGTTACTGTTATTCTCCTTTTCTTTTTGTATTCAGCTTCTTTGCAATTTTCTCGTTAAAGATATGCAGGTGCAAAAGAGAACCATTCCCTCAGCCTCTTTTTCACTCGCCCAACTTGCATTTGGGATCTGATCTGCCAGGCTGGTTCCTGTTCTTTTTGACTCACTTTCTTTGCTTTGCAGCTTTCCTGGTTCTCACTGCCATGTCCAGCCCACTCACTTCTGGTCCCTTGCACAGTATCCAAGAACAAGAGTGCACTCCCATGGAGCATCACCTAGGTTCTGCTTCTCTTCTTTTTCCATTTCTCTACTTTTCCACTCATCTCACCAAGCACATCCTCAACTTTTTATATTCCTGAGCATGGCACTGTAAATAGGGTCACTGCCTACTATAATATTCATCTGTGGTAGGCAGTTTCTAGCCCAAGAACTACACCACCGAGATAAAAGTGGTAACCCTTTATCCTTCATTAAAGCAGAAAATCAAAGAGAGAAACAACCATCCACCAAGGAGGCTACTGGTGGATCATGAGAGGGGCCAGAAATTCAGAAACAGTTGGAAGGCAATGGAGGAGGGGAGCCTAATGGAGATGCAGAGAAACCTTGGCACGAAGTCTACGCTTCAGGGGATGATGCTGGAGGAAACGCAACTGTGCCAGACCGCAAGCAGAGAGATAACTGGGGAGGGAAAAGAGGATGGTGGCAGAGTATATCCCCCTGATGCTGTGAGAGGTGCCAGCTGCAGCGCAAGGGGAAGGCAGCAGCAGATGGATGTGTTCAAATGGACGTGATGGGCAGCAAATGGCAAAGCCACCTAAGCTCCCTTCTGCCAGCTCCTGTAGGCAGTGATCTCCAGCTGGGGGGTGGCCTTTGATGCAGGTGCACATCTTCAGAAGTAGGAATAGGCTCTTCTGCTTCCACACTGCACACACACGTGGATAAGATTTTCACAGATGTACAGAGCACATTATTGCTCTGCATTTATCTCATCCATCCGTTCCTCCGCAAATAACCTTTCCCCTTCCTCATCCTGGCCTCAGCTGCAATAAGTTCTGGCTCTTGAAGCAGGTCTGTAAAACAACTAATTTGTTACCAAAATTATCTGTCCCACACTGAAAGCCAAATTATTCTACCAACCCCTGCATATAATGCACAGAAAAATTAAAGGATTTAAAGGCATAGCCCATGAAGGGTTGAAGACACTGGCCACCTTCTTGGAGGTCAAAATGCCATTTATGGACTATAAAGGTAACCGCAGGAGCTAAATTAAGCTTCTGAACAGGGCACACAAGGCATTAGGAACTGCTTTTCCCCCCTCCACTTCCCTCCTTTCTCAGACGCAAGGGAGCCTGCTTCTTGTTTCTCCAGACAAGCCACCCACTCACAGGATATTCAACCAGAGAATTTCCACTGCGCGCTCTTGGCAGCCCGGTGCTCGCCGCAGTGGCTGACCTGACCCACCAGCTCGCCTCGTCACAGCATCCACAACACAAGCCCGGCTTCAGTTCCTGGGTTATTTCTGCAACAGCAGAGAAGTGAGTTGAGTCCTGCCTTTGTGGGGCTGCCTCATCCAAACCTCACACCATGTGAGCTGATCAAATGCTTCCAGCCACTCCAGGTGCACAGACAGAGCAGTGCTGTCTGCTGTGGATGGGATGCTTACGCAAAGGGTTGATATTTTGAACAACTCATTTTTTGGACTGCAGGCAGCATCTTTTTATCATGAGGCAGACGCCACATGATTTTCTGAAAAGACCACAGAGCCTTGCTGACAGGTTTGATGGAGAAACGGAAGCATGCATGACTGGAAATCCTGCAATATCATACAGCCAGTGTTTACTGGCAGCTTTCAAGCAGAACCCTGAGCACTGGATGGTGGGACAGGTATTTAAGTGCACAGCTCAGATGACAGAGAATTAAGTCTAATAATATCCACATGAGGAAGGGCCAACTACAGTAAAACTCTCAGCTGCTCAGTTCTCCTGGCCCCTATGCAGGCCAATACACAGGATGTGCTCCAGGACTCAAGAATAAAATAGCCACAATCCTCTCTCTGGAAGCAATTCCAGACTGCTGCGGATGTGTGGTTTACCAGCATCAATAATAGTGGCAACAAGCATGGAACACCCCCACAAAAAACAAAAACAAACCACCCAAAACCCCTAACTACAATGTAAAATGTACATGTTGAGGTAAAGACTCAGGGAGAAAAATCAAGGAGTGAGCTAAAACCCTCCACAAAAGCCTTGTGGCACTAATGGCACTGCACTGGTGAGAGCTCTCAGAGCAATTGCTTCAAACATGTGGGAGGAAACCAGAAGATGGATGAAGGTACGAGGAAGCTGTCAAGTTGGGAGTAGATTAAGGTGGAAGAGTGCACCCTGTTAAATGTGACTGTGCTGTTCAGGTTCACATTCAAACTTCCAGTATGGTGAATAGTCATCTTCGTGTTTATTTTCAGATCAGACCCTAATTTATCATCCTTTCTTCCTCTTTTAGGTTATTCACCTCATTTGTTGAGGTAAACAGACTTTCTGATTTACTAAAGTCATTATTTCCAAGCAAGTCCGTAAACTACCTTCAGCATGACAGAATGGTATTACCATTTTGCAAAGTTCTACCTCTAATTTCATCATCTTACATTTATTTGAGTTTTCTTAAACCATATAGTCTTTTTAATCTACACGGCCTAAAACTCACAGAATTGCTCTTGCAAACAGACGCTGGAGATCCCAGAATCGCCTGCAAGCTCTCGCCTGGTGGCTCACATCTGCTGACGAGGTACTCTGAGAAAGGAATCACGCTGGTATGGGAACAGAAAATCTGGGCCTAGGAAAAGCTTAACTCCGTTTGATACTGCTTCTCACTGCCATAGTAACAAGCAAATCAGATAAAGTCAAAAACAAAAGAAAAAGCAGGACTGGCCTTTAGCTGTGTCACTGCTCCACCTACTTAGAGACCAGACAAGCTGTCAGTGCTCCAGACATACCACATAGCCGGATATTAAAATTTAGCATCACTTCATTTTTATTTCACTAAACAGGAGACTGGTTATTGCCTGATCCTGCTTATAATGAAACAACAGAAATGTCAGTGGAGGAGGACTGGGTTACCAGACTTTAATTTTGCTGGAATGACTGGACTTGACCAGCACTCAGGTTGGATAGAGAAATTGTGATGGGGAGGGAGAAACAGAGCTTTCTTTGCCTGTTATGCAGCAAATATTGATAAGATGTTTACTACGCAGTACAGACTCTTGCAGACCAGGGCATTTTAGTTCAGAAATAATTTTAAACTGAAAACATGGTTTCCCTTTTAACTGGATTTTTGACCCATTTAATGGGAGTGTCATGTATTCCTCAGCTCAGAAATGCACTGTGCTGGCAGAACGGGGCAGAAGCACAACTCTTAAGCCTCAAGTTATGCTGACTATTGATCCTCATCAAACCAGCTTTAAAAATGCATCTCACCATTCAGGCCAGGTATTGGCAAGAGCCCAATGTAGTAGTACTTGTCACAGAATCATAGAATGTTTTGGGGGTTGGAAGGGACCTTTAAAGATCATTTAGTCCAACCCTCCTACTGTAAGTAGAGACATTTTTCACTGGATCAGGTTGGTCAAAGCCCCATCCAACCTGGTCTCGAACACTTCCAATGATGGGGCAGCCACAATTTCTCTAGGCAACCTCTTCCAGTGCCTCACCACCCTCATCATATAAATGTCTTCTTTATATCCAATCTACTTGATAACTGACTATGTGCTTTTGTGGTAGACACTAGTCACATGTACGAGGCTGAAACTGTGGGGAGTATGGACGCGACTCTAGTGTATGTAGACACACCAGCGAGAGCAGCTGCGCTGTCTCCTTGTGTACTGTGCACTTCTGCCCTGCACCACCACCCACCCCGCGCAGAGTGGTCGCTGCTAAAGCTGAAGCTGTTGTGCTTTGGGTGATAACGGCACACAGTAAAACCAGTGATAATTATCCGTAGGAGGGAAGCCAGACAATGTGTCAAAGAAAGAGGGAAATACATTATACAGAATTTATTTTAGGAAGGCTCTTGGAAAGAAGAGTATTTTCTTTCCTTTGTGTATATTGAATAGAAGAGGTTTTAAACAAAGCACAGATTTCACATGTCTGCTGAAAGAAGTCACCAAAGAACTGCCTGAAAACAGCTCTGAAACAAGACTGCAGCTTTTAAGACAACATCAGCTGATGAGATTGTCTGCTCTGATCGTCTGTTCTCGTGCTAAAAGCGCTCATGTCACACTTGTAGAGGTGCGCGTGAAGGCGATGCCCCTGTACTGACTTTAATCCTACTGCACTCCACAGTTGGCTTCATTTTCTCGTGGAACAAAGAGAAATGAAACTAGAAACCAATTTCATCAGTTTTAAGGCATGAACTGTGTTACTTGCTATTGCTTTGCATTTTGTAAATATGAGTCTCCATGGAAAGATTCTTGCAATAAATAAAAATGCTCTTTTGTAGCAGTTAGCTTAGATATCTGATATTTCAGTAACCTCAGTGCAGGCAGAGACTGGCACAGAGGGAGTCTTGGACTTGCAGAAAAACATCCACCTGGATGATGCCTGTGCCCAGCGGCTTCTCCTGGCACCTCACTGATGGGTGATCAAGAATCTTACAGTAGGCAAAAGTGGTGGCTGCTTATCTCGCCTCCCAGATGGGCTGAGCAGGGAATTACACCACACCGAGTTCACAGACAGGCTTTGAAGCCTACATGGGGGCTTCAGATTACATTTCAACACACTCCAGAACATCTTCATGTGGTTTTCATGCAAGCCATGGGAGAATCTTTACACACAGGAGAAGCATAGGAGAACATACCCAACAGAATGGCTTCGTGTCAAAATCTCATCTCATATAGGGTTTACTGTCATAGCCTCTGTCCTAGAGACCACAAACACATAAATACAGGAGATTATGGTGTCCTCTGGTTAAGATGAATGAGATCGACAAAGAAAAACTTAATTATAACCTACATTTCCACAAAGGAACAGAGGACATTTTCAAGCAAAAAGGATGTTTTTTGCAGAGATATCACCAGGAAGAGGAGGCATTTGCTTGGAAATTATGGAAAAAACACTTCTAGCCTGTTTTGTGAAAACAACAATATCCTCTTCTCAACTAATATCATTCTTGACTCACTCCACCACTTATTCCTGCCTCCTTTCCTTTCGTTCTCACAAGATATCAGGAATTAGTGAGACAGAAGTTTAAATAAGGGAGAAGAAAAAAGCCTAACCCACCCTTTATGTTTTATAGATTTACAGGTTAGAGGTGTAATTTTAAGTATCAATATGAGGACAGAGATTATTTAAACCTCTCAACTATTACAGGCTCTTATAAATTCTGAAGACCTCATAGATACAGATAAAGCTACCCGCTGCTAAAACCACAGGTTAGACCAGCTATAACCTAGGGCCACATTTAGGGTAAAGCAATTAAGACAGAAACGAAATTCTCCTTCATAGTGACACTGAAAACAAAGCACATGAAGTAATACGAACACACCTCATGCTGTCTGTGGCACAGCATGTCGTATTTTTGAATGAAATAAATTATTAAAAAATTAATGTAACTTCATTACTTATTCTTCAGCTGCTCTGCATCCATTCTTGTAATTAAGAATATGGGCTAGACTAAACACTGTGATTAAAATAATGTAGCAACTGTGCGTCTAAAGAATACCTAATTTTTTGCAGAGATGATTTTTTTTATCCAGTAGTAACACTTCAGAGATATTATGTCACTACTGAATAAGTTTGTTACAGTTTCTTTTCTACCATATCTTTTTAAATTGAATTGCAAAACTCATTCTATTTTGAGACTCTGGATCTGTTGATCAGAATAGATTTTTAGTACATCCTTTGTATAAAGAAATGCTAGAGTAAAGCATTTTCTAACATAATTGAATAACAGTGCTATTGATGAAACAAAGTTTCTAAGGCAAACACAAGCAACTCTTAAGAGATAAACTAAAGTCATGGGTGAGGCATAAAAAAAGTATCAGAAAAAAAGCACTTACCTGATACGTAAACAGCACTTCACTTGGTGATTTACCCAATTTTCCGTTGATGTTAACTTCAATATGACCTTGTTTTTGTACATTCATTGGTCCAACCTCACATACAATCCTAGCAAGAAAGAATGTGAGTTTATCTGATAGAAATAACAGCTGCAATACCAATGCAATGTATGTGAGCTGCCACGCACACTGCCAGCAAAAGCACTAACTTTGCTTTATCTTACACAAGGTACTTGAATGCAGCCTCAGATTCCCAGCAAAAACACCCAAGAATATTAAATCTTCTATCTAAAGGTAGGTAAACCTGAAACCTGAGCGCTGTACACGAGCAGCTACTTTAGCAGTCGGTTAGTAGAGTTGCCTTCTATAGAAAACTCCAGTTCAACCCAGAAGTCAGAGATGAACCTCTCCAACCCTACACAAGGTTTTCACTGGACCTTGTGACAATAAAACAAGAGACACATACCACCCCCCACACCTTGATGTAAGAATCAGACCGTCAGCTATCTTATAACTGTGTGTGTTTTAGCTGCTGGTACTTTTGTTGTGCATCCTGCTAACTTGCAGCTTTAAACTACCTATGTTCAAAATCCCTTTAGAATTACTGTTCTCAGAAAATAAATCCTCAGACAACCCACGCAAAATCTGAGGTCAAGGAACACTGGCCGAGAAAACTAACTACCTTACTAATTTAACTAACACTGCTGCTGAGTGATAGCTAGGATGTTTAAATTTTATTTCAAACAGGTGAGCCACAGAATATAAGCATGAAAATGCAATAAGGATTTGACACACTTGAAAACTGGGACAAATGCTTAATGGAGAGCTGATAATAGAGTTAGATAAGGAGGTATATAATGTTCGCAGCCTGCACAGGCAGATAGTTTCATATAGGACACACCCTGCGGATCACTGCTCATTTCCTTCGCTCTTTTTGTATTCTTCCTTAAGCAGTGCACGACTGCTTAAAAAAACCCCTCAAATAGAAAAAAAAACCAAACGAAACCAAAACCCAAAAAACTCAAACCAACAACTTCAAATTACTGGATATAATGTACTTAAATCAGGACTTATAATAAAAGGATTGTCAGTCCCTCTGCAGATCACTCCAGACTTCTCTGCCTGGGTACTGGCAAATGGACAAAATTCTCTAAATTCTTGCATGTCCTGGCATGTGTATGGATGCCTGAGTCTGTTCCTCATCATCTCTCTACTGTATTCTTGGAAGTTGTATCTTCTTGTCAGGCAGAAACAGGAAATGGTGCCTTTGGAAGAATTTCTACCATATGTCAAGCTAGGGAAAGCAGCTGGGGGCCGGGGCCAGGGGTGTGTGCGGGGGAACGCCGTAATGTGGTTAGCAGGGATTTTAATTGAGAAAAGTTCCCTCCCCTCCCCAGCGTTGGCACTGCCTCCCTTCCCCCACTTTGCAAATGGAAAACTACAAAGAATGAGAACATGACTTCTCGAAGGCCAACGATTAAATCACCGCAGAGCCAGAAAGCAGCCTTAAGTGCCTTAAATCTTGCTGCTTTCCTGCCCATGGGAGCAACTGTCTCCTAAAAATGACTAGCTTTTTACTGCAGAAGGGTAGGGGAGGCAGACTAGGCACTTTCTTTTTTCTTTTAAAAAAAAATTTAATTAATAAAAGAAGGTAATAATAAAACAAAAGAATGAGGAAGATAAAGACAGAAAATTATAGACACCTATTTGGAGATTTTGAATAACTTCTTTTTCAAGGCTTCCCTAATGGAGAACATCCTTCAAAGCCCCCTAATTTGTTGATACATGACATTATGCAAGTTGCATTTGTTCTCACCCATTACCACACTGGCAGAGCTTAGGAAACTGGTAATGTTGCTATGATACAAGGAACCAGTCATCTCAGTTCTGGCTCCTTTCCATGTATTTAAAAATATCAAAAAGCTTTAGAAAAAGCCAAGAGGCTGGGGAAATTCTTGTAAGGCTATGCTGCAATTCAGTGCAGCTTTTGCAAACACTGAAAATAGGGAATGGAAAAGATGACTGTAAAAGGATTGGGAATTATGTGGACAGTGATGCACAGGTAAAGTCACAAGTGATGGCAATGGACTTGGGAAGCAGTAAGAGATTCACAGATATATATACATTCTGAAGTCCTAGGGGTCTGGAAAGCTTCTAAATGTCTGATCCACAAACTAACTAAAGCTAAACATTTTTCAAAAGCTAAAAAAAAAAATCACTTTGCTATCTTCAAAATCCCTTTCAAAACATGCCACAGAACTAGTAAAAAGTTACTATTTTACACTTTAAATTAACTGAAGGGGGAAAAAGCCAAGGTTTAAACTGCAGCTTTTAATATCAAAAGTGAATGAAAGAAAAATCACACTGCTTAAAATATGTCATTACTATTGCTACTGAACCTTCATGCTATGCTTTTTATCAGCTAATATCAAAAGGGTATTTCCCTCTTGAAATTAGATGTTTGATATAATCTGTAGTAAACACCTAGATACCTAGAAGAACTTAGGCACTTTGTTTTCATTTTTGGCACTGCTTAAGAGTGTGACAAGTAATCTGCGAAACATCTACCAACCTGCTTAGGCAATTCTACATCCATGGACTTGTTGGCTCTGCGATGAGACTTAGTCATCAAAAGCTAAACCAAAACTCTGGGCTCCCTCCCTGCCCCCAGGAAAGAAACTTTGTGGCTGGACTAAAATGAAAAGATTTAGGCTTCCTCTTGCTTTGCGTAGTTTCCCATAAATCTTGTATGCTTGGCTGCACTGTGGTTCAGACTTAGCAAAGATTTTAATGACTAGATGCACACCTACGGTGCCTTTAATTTAAAAACAAATAAATAGACTCGAGATACCTGCAGTAATAGTTTATGAAAGCTTTTCAAACAAACAAGGAAAAAACATTCAATCAATCAGATGCGGGATGGGAGTATGCTATAGTAAATTTGTTGCTATATTAGAATCTGCAACAATTTTAAATAAAGACCCAGACATGTTACTATGAAATATAACAGATACATCGCATTATCTCTTTCTTCTATTGATAATTTTTTATAACCACAGGAAGATCATCTTCTCCTGAAAATGCACAGAAGTTCCTTTTTTTCCTTCTAAAATCTTGTGAAAAATATCTAGCAATTACCTTGTGGAAACAGAGTAGAATTCCTCTTTGAAAAGACATTCCTCATCTGCCACAGTTATATTTTTTACATCTTCTGCTTTTATTCCCAAGTTAGATCCCATTATGGTCAAAAGAATTCCACCATTTAGTGGTCCAGTTTTTGGCTCAATCTGTGTTTGTATGAGGGAAAGTAAAAAAAAAAAAAAAGGCAAAATTAAATGCTGCAGTGCCCATGTTGCTCCTCCGTATTATTTAAAGCTACTTTGACTTACCCGTACTTGAAATGCAAAAGCTGTTTCTTGTAGGACTCCCACAAAAACACGCTGTGTAACTTTTTAATGTTAATTAATCATTTGCTAGCTCAGAACCAGTATTCATCAACCGCAGATTTCATGTCTCCTGCGGCAGACTGTTATGTACAAAACTCTTGCCTGGTGTTTACTCTGGTTTTTTGCTTCCTCCACTAAAGCACTGTGATATTGAAAAGCAAATGCATCGGGCTCCTCTCACAACCATTCCATGGAGCTTTTCCAGCATTTTTTGCCATGATTTTCTCCCTTTAAGTTCACATCGGAACAGTGCACCTTTGGAACACCCAGTGCTGCCCCACATGGTGCCTTCAAAAGTTCCTCTGATCGCCTGATCTTCCTTACTGCATCAAATGGTAGGATGCTGCAGCACATGGGCTGGTGCTAATTAAATAATTTGCAATTAAAATGAGCGGGTTGAAATATGGCCCGAGCAGGCCCTTGAATTCTGAATGTTTGTTGGGAGACTAACCTGTTTTCCTATATAATATTTGGAGCACCTCCAGCAAGACCTTTTCAGGTCTTCAGCTTTGGAGGGCTGCAAGTTTACTGTCAAGAAGAGGGAGGTTGCACAGTCCCAAATGCAGTATTTGGAAGCCAAACAAATGCACCTTCTGAAAGTCTGGACTTCAATGTCTGGTCAGCGTTTCTTCGATCTAAGCAAGTCTGAGAACAGAGACATGGCTGCTGCTGCCTGTGCAGCAGGAAAGAAAAAAATCCATGCTAATTCCCAGAATCAAGTGCCATGTTTAAGCTTACGCTGCTAGCCTGGCTTCTGACACAGTGGGGACAAGGCTTGAAAAACAAGGAGTCTCAAAGACTCCATTCAGTCTCTTATTTTGAATCTTTACAGATCTCACACACATCACTACTGGCATTATTTCCTTGCAGCTATTTCAGAGTCTTACTTAACACCCTAGGAAAAAAAAACCCTGCCTTTCAGTGTGAGCTTGCTTGGATGCTTTCTCCTGAAAAATAACACACTGGTAGGGAGACAAAAAAGCAATCTTACGCGAGTGATTTCTGGATGAGGACACGTGTTGGTGGGAGGAGCGTGACAGAGTTTTTCATAAACGCACTTGCTGGGCTTGCCATCTTCTTCACACCAAACACAATTATAGTTGGGATGGGCCGCAAGGCATAAGCTGCAGTCACTTCGTCCGTAAGAGCAGTTGTACAGAGTCACTGAAATATGAATGGTAAATGCACTTAGACATTTTCCTCTTGTTTAAGGATATGCAGTGTATTATAAGAAGGAAAACTAATCCCATGTACAAAGCCTGGCTGTTGTTCAGTTGGGTCCTGTGAAGAATATGCACACTCTCTACTAAACCCCTTAAGGATGCTGAGAGAAAACTATTTTTCCCTGTATGGAAAAACCTGAAATTTATCCATATGCAGACTATGAATGAACTATCAAGTAGAACCCAGACACATTTTTGTCACCCAGGCATTGTCAAAATGTTTAAGTACAAAGTCCTTTCTTTGAGTATCCTCAATGAACCTGCTTACACAACTGTTCAAAGACTAGTTCAAACAAACAAGTCCTCCTGGCACACCAGGAGTCAGATGTGGAAGGGTATGAACCCTGCATGGGTGTTGGGAGGGACAGACATCAGCTGGCATGGGACCTCTGCCAGTCGTGTATTTAAAGGAAGAGAGCTGCCTTTGTTGGCCGTTTCCAGGACATTTGGCCTTTTCCAAAATCATCACTAAAGTCCGAACTAAACAGAAAGTTAACACTTAATGAAGTGTTATCCTTTGTTCAAGTTAATACCTCTTCATTTCTTCATTCTTCTCTATTTTCTTGCTTTTGTTTTCCCTTTTGTCTTGAATTGCCATCCTGACGTATGCATTATTCCTTCTGTAGTGGGATTTAATTCTATTTTTTCTGAGCCAAGAAATCAGGTCTGACAGTCACGCCTCTCTTACTGATGAACCATGCACCAACAGTCCCAGACACTAAGCTTGTTTTGCCCCCCATCAGTCATCTCTAGCATGATACACAGTCACTGAACAAAATTAATTTTCCCAAATAGATGCAAAGCCTTCAGATGTAGCTGGGTGGTTCAGCACCATAAGGAAAGCCTGGGCTTTCAGGAAAACATTTGGAGATGCACTTGAGAGCCAGCCCAGAAGAAAACAGGCTGAAAAGATGCCACACATTTCTCTGGGGGAAGCATGCAAGTTGCACAGATTACTCAGTGTGAGTGCTGTGCTTCTCTGGGAAGGTGAGCTGATTATCGTAAAGAGGGGAACTTCTTGCTCCCTCCTTTCCTGCTCCTTCCTTTAATCCTTGCTTCTCTCTATTTTTGCCCACTTTTTTTCTCAGGCCACACAGCCTCATCCTCTCCCATCAAGGCTCTGGCACTTGTTGAGTCTTCTTGTAAATCAACTTAACTTACCAGAACAGCAGAAAACTATCCAGGTTTCCTCCTGTGCTCTTTCAAGAGTTAAATGTGTTCACAGATGGGAGTGGGGAGTACAAGACAGAGACTCAACATCTCCCCTTTCCAGTAGCGATAAGCTGTTTTAAGTGCTCATTAAGTCTCAAGAAATGGTACCCTTCTTGACATTGTGGGTTTTTTTAAAGGAGTTTTATTCTTAAAGATGCTAGAAGCAAAGTGAAGTAAACAGAGGTGATCAGATGTGCGCAAGAGAGACTAGGATAAATCCCTTTGAGACTGCATATGGTAAAGGCCATCAAAAATGTCTACTTCAAGAAAGCTTTTATTCTCAGAGGAGCGGGACTCTAGCAAGGACACCAGCAAGAGCACCTTCCAGTCACTAACATTTCAATGCACTTTATATCTTCCTAGACAACAGCAGCAGCAGTAGCTTTTTAAATCTAATTCCAAGAGGCTACTATGTCAGATTCCTACTGAAATGCAAAAGTAAAATGAGAATGCTGGTTTTCCATTATTTTTCAGAAGTGCCTTTATTCCCCTGCCAGGCATGAACAGTATTACAGATGCCCAAAACTTGGCTACAGTCTCTCTGCCACTCGCATGAGAGCATACAACCTCCTAAGGGCACTTTTTCTTTAAATGATGCATATTTTAAAGCCTCAGCATTCAGTTTCACAGATAGTTTTTAGTAGAATAACACATTTTTATTCTTTCCATTACTCTGAGGAGTTAATGCAATGATGGAAGTTGGTTTTAACCCTTCTTACATCTAATCAGCACATGTACTTGATTTCAAGTAGCTTTACCAGCACAAACTCAGTCGAGAAATCATTAGAGGTGTATGCAAAGTCGAGGGACTTTGGCATTTGTAAGAATGAATTGATGAGTGTCCTGGTTTCAGCTATCTGATTCAACTCCTATCTTGAATTCTCAAGGAATCGATGAGCACAAAGCAGGAATAGCATCATTTGTTTCATATACTGAGCACATCAATACAGAAGTCACTGAGCAACAAATATAACTCAAGCAATATTTTCAACAGTTTGCGCATTAACTGTTCTCTCTGTATGTTGGATGAGAACATAATGCTGGGGAAAAGCACCAGACAGCCCTAGTACGTTGCTGTTCGCTTTTATAAGCAGAAGAGATGGTGTGGGCAGCGGCAAGAAAAAGTTTCCTTGTGTCTACGCTACAAATTGCTTTTGCAGGAACCAGATTGCTTTCTTAATCCAGCACTCTGAAAGGCTGCTACTGCACAGGGACTTGAGCAGGTAATATTGTTAAAACAAATCTTCCCCTTGCCTTCCTAAACCCTGCATCTCCCACCCATGCTGCCACACGGCCCCCTGATACGGCATGGGAATATGCTTACGGAATTCCTTTGTTATCCTGCGTCGGCTGGACAGGGATTTTCATCCCATCCCTCTGTAAACAATGTCAGTGCTGCAATGCCTTGACATCCCTCACATCCAGTTGCATAAATGCAACGGAGAAAGCTACATCCTTAAAGCATTAAACACTCCCCCTGTTCACTGATCAGCTCATTAAATGTACCAGCAGCAAGCCACTCATTAGATTCTGACTCTTATCCATCACCTTGAGATACCAGCTGTGAAATCATTGATAAAAAGGACAAAGGATAAAAGGAATATATTTGGTTTCATACTGTTCAGCACCCCTGATGGCTTGAGATGTAAAAATGCGATCGTAACTTAGTATTCACTAAGTGTTATACAAAGAAAGAGTTCTTTCACTGGTGGGTTCAAAGGTGCTTCTCAGCAGCAACCATATACCCAAAGCCAATTCTTTTCAAGATGCATAAAAAACATTACGCTCTGGATTTCATATGGCAAGGAAATTTAAAAGCAGGAGAGAATTTGGATTAAAAAAATCCCTTTTACAATAAAAAGAGATATTTGTTGATAATATTTCAATTCCCCTCTTGCAAAGGTTTTATATTTTAATTTGAATGATAACATTTCTTTAATAATTTAGCAACTTCTTTTTTTCTCTGTTTTTCCCAGACTGGGAAAAAAAAAAAAAAAAGATGTTGGGAATATTTGGTCAAAATTCTGCAGTTTTAAACACTGCAGCCTTTGGAATGGAAATTAAGACAGTGTGAGATTGTAATATGACCTCCCCATAACATTCATGCCAGGTCCTCTTTTAAGTGCTTTCAACACTACACACAGAGCCATAGGGAAAATCTTCTAAAACCATACTTCTATGCTGCCAATAAGAAAGGGAATACATTTAAATACTGTACAGATGGAAAAATATGGTCTGAATATTTAACCTTCAGGGGAAATTACTTGGGGGCACCATTAGTTTTCATGACGTTGACTCATCACACATGTAACAAGTGTTACTTGTGTTTTTGCGGTATTATGCCTTAAACTTCAATCCAAAGGAGTGTAAGGTATGTCCCAGTTCCCAGATACTGCTCTGCTGATTTCAATGGAGCTTCCTCACCTCAGCTCAGGACTATGCTCACAGACATAATTGAAAAAAATAAAAATAAAGAAATAAGTAATTTATATCAGAGACTGAGCCTTTATGCTATAAAAATTAATATAATTTTTGTTGCCATAGAAATAAGTGAATAAAGTAATCATCTGAAAGCACACTGAAAGCTTCTGTGCATTGCTGATCGCCAGCAGATGTAAAGACTGCAGAACATCTCTGAGCTGAGACCCAGCTAAAAGTTGAGATTTCAGGTGAAGTCCATATGCTATTGCAGGGGGCAAGTTCATTGGGGAAGGGGAAATGCCATTGAAAAAACCCATAAATTAAACTCCATAAGTACATTTGAACTGTGAGGCTTTGCTATTAAGGTTGTCCTTCGGAGCAAAAGCAAACTTGGAAATAATAGTAGGATATTCAAAAGAGCCTTTAATATATACAACACTGATGTTTAATTCATGAGTTTAACATTAATAACTTTTGATCTGTCAGATTTAATTGTTTCACCCAAACCAGTGAAACCTACAAAGGTAACATTCTTATTTACGATTGCATATTATGAAGGAATAGATTTCCGTTTACTGTAATTAACCTCCCTTTAGTCCCGTATTTCATACTTACCCATCAGTTTGCTGTCAATGTTGACCTTATCTGTTCTTATGGATAAGTTAAGTTGTAGGGTTTCATTTGCACTGTAGGAGAACTGGAAAAGATGACACAATAGAGATATTTATACCTTCATTTGGCAAGGTTAATTTCATGCGTTTTCTATGATTCTCAGTAATCAGAGCTGTGAACGTTTTAGAAACTATCTCAAACCTTATGGTCTCCGTTTCATCTTGCCCAAATACATTTATAGAAAAATGTTTTAATGAACCTAATCCTTCACAGTCAGAATTTTCAAGTATCAAGGGACAGCAATATCTGAACACCCGCTTTTCATTAATTTAATTTACATTTGGTTATAAGTATCCAAGTAGCAACGGTACCGTTCAGATTCAGTAAATATAGCTGCCGACCTTGCTGAGTTCTCCCTTCCCACACCATCTGGCCCCATTACTTCTGTGGACACGGCAGACTCGCACCACATGGAGGGGAAATCTCTTGCATCTTTTGCAGTGCAACCCCCTCGTTATAGCCAAAACACAAGGTTCACGTGCTCCAAGACATGAGCTTCTGCTCAGGCTGAAAGGCAGCGGCAATAACAACCAGTGGGAAAGAAAAAGAGCAAAGAACAAATACAATGGCTTTATAAAGCAAATGCTTTGTTCTAGGCTCAAATGCTGCATAAATGCTATTTAGTTCTCAAAACTACTGTTAGTAAACTTATAAGACACAAAGATTAAAGTCAGGATAACATGTGAGTCCAGTTTTTAGCGTGGTAAATAGACTGATTTTTTTAATATTATTTCCTTTCTCTGTAAAATAAACCAGAGTGAAAGAAACATAGCTAGTAAGTAACCAAACAACAACATACTGTTACCATTCCCATTTTCACTGATGTAAAATGGGAAATATACTGAATTGGAGAGGGAAAGCTCTGAAATTCTCATCGTTTACCCTCAATGATTTCACCAGATTGCATAAAAAGTGAAGAATAAAAGAGGAATGGTCCTGAATTTCTCCAGGGACAGTTCAATGAATCCAGAGATTGCAAAAATAGAGAAATCAAGGGAAAAGATCGAGGGCTTTGAAGGGAGACCCCAGGAGTTCTGAGCCAAAGCTGCTGCCTTTGACTGCTACTGCCAAAGGAGAATCTCCATCAGAGGTGACTTTCTTCCCCGAGGGAAACCAATATTACCCCTATATTTCTGCACACATGCAGACACTGGAACTACAGGAACTGAATGTATTTGGTAGATGAATTATATTTTTGCATTTACCTCTTTAGTCATGAATGAAAATTTTCCTTCATCTGATTCATCAACAGGAGCTTCAAATTCAAATTGGCTGTTTCCAACTACAAACTTTTTACCCTATGGAAGAGAAAAGTTCAGCTTAAAATTGGTACAGCATCACCAGGCATGATAAAATATCACCAGGCAATATCCTGTTCAGCACTGAAAGTAATAAGATCAAATGGAGAAGGTTAACCAGTTAAAGTCATCTCCTGAAAACAAAGCTAGTGAAACACTGGGATAGTGCAATCTGCTGCTTTGCTGCACCCTTCCAACATTTATTAAAGGTGGAAGCACTAGAGCAGTACAAATAAAGCAAGAACATATCTAGCACTTTGTTTCAGGGAACAGTAAGAAAAAGTCAAGAATACTGGATGGCTTCACACTGGATGGCTTCACACATCAGATGTTTTATTAACAGAGCTGGGCAAGTTCTGCCCTTTCAGGTTTTCTCTGTAGGGATCCTGGGCAGAGCAGGAATACAAGAATTACATGGGAAACGGGAATGAACATCTCTCAGACCTTGCTGGCTTTGTTTGTCCTGCCTCACCACGACTCCAGCTGTGTTTTCACAGGACAGTCTTTGATGGCAGCACCAGCTTAAGGGTATTCCTGCCTCCTAGCCACCTTCTTCCCCCTGTCTTCTCCCTAGGCCCTTGTGCTGGTTTTGGCTAGGACAGAGTTAATTTTCTTCATAGTAGCTAGGATGGGGCTGTTCTGGATTTGTGCTGAAAACAGTGTTGATGATAACACAGGGATGTTTTTGTTATCACTGAGCAGTGCTTACACAGCGTCAACTCCACCCCACCAGTGAGGAGGCTGGGGGGGCACAAGGAGTTGGGAGGGGACACAGCTGGGACAGCTGACCCCAACTGACCAAAGGGATATTCCATGCCATATGATGTCACGCTTCAGCATATAAAGCTGAGGGAAGAAGGACGAAGTGTGTGTGTGTGGGGGGCATGTTCGGAGTGATGGTGTTTGTCTTCCCAAGTAACCATTATGCATGATGGAGCCCTGCTTTCCTGGAGATGGCTGCACACCTGCCTGCCCATGGGAAGTAGTGAATAAATTCCTTGTTTTCTTCACTTGCGTGTGTGGCTTTTGCTTTCCCTATTAAACTGTCTTTATCTCAACCCCTGAGTTTTCTCACTTTCACCTGTCCGAACAAGCAGCTGTGGGTGCTTAGTTGTTGGCTGGGGTTAAACCACAACAACCCAAAATCCAATCATTCCTGCGTTTAGGCTGCAGCACATACTGACCTGTGCTGCACTTGCAAAACTCTCAGCTCAGTTGTTCTGTGATTCAGTGAAGGAGCTGAGCTGGCTAAAAATCAAACATCACCCCACAACACTGTTTCTGTGCTGGGTCATTCTCCTGCTCTGGCCCACACCACAGCTGTGCAAACAGCTTTGCCAGAAGAAACAGAGAAAGAAGCAAGCAGTAAGGATATTTTCAGGCAGTATTGCTGGTAAAGACTTACGAAATCAGAGCCCACTGTGGGACAAGACCACCTTCACCTTTTTAGAATCATAGAATACCTTGGGTTGGGAGGGACCTTTGAAGATCACCTAGTCCAAACCCCCTGCCATGGGCAGAGACATCTTTCACTAGACCAGGTTGCTCAGAGCCCCATCCAACCTGGCCTTGAGCACTTCCAATGATGGGGCAGCCACAACTTCTCTGAGCAACCTGTTCCAGTGTCTCACCACCCTCATCGTAAAAAAATTTATTCTGTATATCCAGTCTAAACATACTCTCTTTCAGTTGAAAATCATTGTCCTGTTGCTACAGACCTTGGTAAAAAAGTTTTTCCCCATCTTTCTTATAAGCCCCCTTTATATATTGAAAGGCTGCAGTAAGAACTCCCCAGAGCCTTCTCTTCTCCAGGCTGAACAAGCCCAACTCTCTCAGCCTGTCCTCACAGCAGAGGTGCTCCAGCCCTCTGATAATTCTGTGGCCTCCTCTGGACCCGCTCCAACAGGTCCATGTCTTTCCTCAGCTGAGGGTCCCAGAGCAGGAGGCAGCACTCCAGGTGAGGTCTCACCAGAGCAGAGCAGAGGGGCAGAATCACCTCCCTCGACCTGCTGGTCATGCCTGGATAGGACTGACTTCCTGGGCTGCGAGTGCACATTGCCACCTCATGTCCAGGTTTTCATCCACCAGTATCCCCAAGTCCTTCTCCACAAGGCTACTCTCAATCTACTCATCTCCCAACCTGTACTGATACTGAGAATTGTCTCGACTCAGGTGCAGGATCTTGAACTTGGCCTTGTTGAACTTCATGAGAACTTCACTTTGAGGCCTTCTGTGGATGTAAAGAATTAGTCCATGCTTTTGTCCAGAAGCAGTTGAGTTTTGGAGTACACGGCAAAAAAAAAAAAATGTTTTTTTGATTCCTCTTTCCTGCTCCAAGAGTTAGTAAGTTGTCTCCTGCTGCTGTCTAAGCCTCATGTATGAGGATCTTATCCTATCTATTTGTAGCTACTTCTTCAATGCTGGAATCACTGGTAACTCATGGGCCACTAGGTTTATCTCATTAGTGCAGAGGAAACGCTTCCTATTGCACCTTCACTGTGACAGGTTGTGTAGCAGACACAAGAGCCCACCAAGGTTTGGGGCTGAGGAGGAGCACACACTGTAACCAGGTAAAGGGCCTGACTCCAGTCTCTGGGAGGTTTGTGTTATAGAGGGGAACAGACCTTTTACTTCTTTCTTCTCTGAAGCTGCATATAGAAAATAAGCTAATGACTGAACTCTGAAAAGCCTTTTCTGAAAGTTTTACAGCCCATTCTGCTTTACAGAAAACATCGGCATACTCCAAGTTTTAAAGCACCTTACAAATGTCTTTTTTTGGGGGGAATGCTGCCTTGCTTTCTCTACTCTACATTTCAATATACCATGTCGGTTTTCAAATTCTGCTGCTGCTGCATAGGGCTTTCCCACACGCTTAACAGAAGGCGCTGGGAGAAGAGGGGAGCTTTGGTGTGCGTGACAGCTGCCACCTGGAGCGAACTGAAATCGGGAGTTGCTATACCAGGTTCTTGAGCAGAAGGCCATAGACCTCACACCCAGCAGCCTGGGTGCAAGGAGAGACATGCAGCAAACACTGGGAAGTGGGTTACACATCAGACACACGTGATAAAGACAAATCCAAATGGAAAATTACTTTTAACGAAAATCTTTGGGGAGCTAATAAGCTTATCTTGATGCTGGTACATCTGTGTCTTCTACTGTGCTAATCTTTCAAGGACTCATCTGGAGAACGTTTCTCAGAAGTTGCATGTAATATGATTGATCAGTACGAAACTTTCCTCTCACCCACTTGTCCTGGATGAGGTTATTCCCAAGAGAACGACAACAGCTTATATTTACTTCTCCTTCCTACTGAAATTATTTCAGAGGAAGGAGGGGCAGAAAAACAGGCAATGGCTTTTCCTCTTTTAGTCTATTTCCCTCCAGCGGAAGCCCTCACAAGGAGATTTATTCATTGTACTGTAAGTGTTCACAAGTTAAGAGGTGCATACAAAATGTGTGAGCTTATTTTCCACCCTCAGTTCTGCAATAACAGTTTTAGAAGCCATCCACAACTCTTACTCACTGGGTAAGCCCAAACCTTCACCGCTAATCTCCACCTAGAAACAGAGATGCTTATATGCATGGTATTGGCTAGTGCACCTAGTCACCCATGATTAGGTAGGTTGTGCATCACTCTTTAAAGTAAAACACAGATTAAACCAAGATAATAGAGCTAGGTGTTCAAAGCGACAAGAGAATATTCATTCTTGCTGATCAACTTTTTCTAAGCAACAATTTAGGCAAGGAAAGTAGGAGAAAAATTTATATATACCAATATTCAAATCAATAAAGCCCTTAAATGTGCTCACAGATGCATGACTGCTACCTCCAAACACACTGTAATGCCCAGAATATCCTGTGGCAAAATCGTTCCACGTGAGAAGCCGTGTGCTATTTGCCTTTGGGCTGCAGGCCAACCCCTACAAAATATCTATCCATGGCTTCCCCTGAGCCACCCTGCCCTCCATGAGATGTTTACCAAAGGCTGAATGTAAGTTATGCCCTTACTCAAATGAACTTTCAGCAACCAAAGTTATTACTTGAGACAGCATGACCCCATGGGCATTAAGTGCCTGTACAATTACAACTATTTCATGCCTTATTTGTCTGTTTTCACACATACTCAGAGGGCTGTGGATACAGCTGTAGTCGCTGTGTGTGCCTATTCAAGTCCTGGCACTGAAGGCATTATTATTTTGGCTTAAAAATGCACCTCCTCTGCACCAGGATACATGAGGCTGCTCCCATGACAGAGATGACGTTCCCACATGGCTCTCACCTAAGAAAAATTATTCTGACATCATTTGACAGTCACTGCTCTCCGGCATCTTTCCAGCCTAGGGCCTATGCATTCATCTTACTTCTTAGAGAGACTCGAATTTCCAGTTCCAAGTTAAATAAATGCATACTAGGTCTGGTCTGTAAGCAAACTGTTACACACTCCTACTCATGACAAAGTATCCAATCCATAAGATGTGTCCGCCTTTGTTAAATGCAATTGATACCTCACAGGAAAAAAAAAAAAAAAAAAAGTAGAGGCATTTTCATTCCCTTTTCTCTACTAGTAGTTCAGGTTTGGGGTTCCTGTTGCTGTTTGTCCTCCTTGAGGAGGAAAAGGATCCTCTAGAAGTCAAATTCAGCACATGTAGATTATGCATCTGCCCTGAATTTGTTCTCAAGAGAGAATGGGCTTTTCCACTTATACCAAGGGAGCAGGGAAAGATTTTTCTCCTGTGCAGCAAACCAGCTCTTCATAACGCTAAACTAAAGAAATGTGAGTAAATTCTCTGGAATACAATTCCAGGTGGGATCTCCAAGGAACACAAACTAATGCTTTAGTTTAGAGGTGTGGCTGCAGATTAAGCGGAATTCAAATGACAGCTAGCTTTGAATTAATCTGCTTACCCCATAATAAGCTAGATGTCTTCCCTCAAAATACACTGTTGTTCGGTACTCCATAGGTATTATTGGAGGGTTAGGGTTTAGAAACTGCGGGCATTCTTCTTCCTGGGGAGAGAAACATTTTATACGTTATTCCAAACAGAAAGTCTTATCGCAACAAGCTCTGATGGCCTTCGGACAATGGAATGATTGTTCTGAAGAACTTCATGCTTAAAATACAGTGACAGATTTGATTACACCCTTTCAAATTAGACATGCTAAAAATGACTGCAGCATATGTCAAAGCTGTGGGTGATTATCTTTCCTAGCCTTGAAATCTTGTTCCTCCCATTGAAGCAAAATAGTAAAAGGAACAAAAATATCCTTTCAGAAGTTATTCAGTCTCACTGCCCCTCCTCCATCACACCCTTAAATTCCCACCTCCGCACTGTCACTAAAAAAACATATCTTACGGATCTGGCGTTAACTTTAGAATAATTTTTAAATCCCTAATTCAACCAAGTGATATGAGAGGAAAAGCAAAGAAAATATTGAAGTGTTCTAATAAAAACCTAATAATCTTATTTTTAAACATTACCATATTTTGTTTAATCACATCCTGTACTGAAGAGGACTCTTCACAGATATGTCTCTTCCAGTCCCACTGGCAATTCCATCTATTGCTTGCACAGGAATAGCATCTACAAATATAACATGATAGTCATGACAAACTGTCACACTTTTTCTCCCATTGACAAAAAAAGTAAAAGAAATTCCATCTTTATTCATGGAGATCAATCTGTTACAGCACCCTTACTGCATTAAGCTGAAAACTTCATAGTAAGAACAGTTCAAGAACCCCCAAAATCTGCTTTCTCTCTTAAATATTTGAACAAGGATCAGAAATTGACAGCATCTCACACAAACTCTGAGATCAAGTCTGAGAAGACCAGAAATGATCTCCATCAGCCTTCATAACTAAGACGGAACTATCTTGGCTGCGCCTGCCGTGGGGCAGCAACATCTCGAGCAGGGCAGGTGACGGGAGCAGAATCAGCTTTGATCATCCTATTTGAAAGCACTGCAACCCAAAGCACCAGTCTCATGTTTGAGGGAACAAGTAGGTAAGCAGATGTCTACGGAGCTCACCTACAAAGCCAATCCAATGAACTGGCCTTTGGTTATATGTGCCATGAATATTCCCATTCCATGTGGTTTATGTTACCGGCTAACCTGCTGCCCTTCAATCATTTTTCACCTCCACTAAAATTTAAGAAAAAGGATTTGGATACTGGCAAATTTTGAGAGTGTCAACGGCTTAATTACGAAATGATTGAGTATCCCAGCTGCCAGTTACCTGAAACACCATGCTAAACACCTATGTTAAGAAGCTGAAATACTTACGGCTGATTTTCAAAAAGATGCATTGCTTCTTCACAGTCATAGAAAGGGTAAGTATGTGATGCAAAAAATATCTTGTTATTTCCAAAGGTTAACTGAAGTGGAACTGAAACATGATCTATCACAAAAGAAAAAAAAATCTAAGTGGTTGTTGAATTCTTTAGCTCTTGAACTAAATGATACAATGATAATACTTTCATTATTTTACAGGACATAAGCAAATATTTAACTATACTGTTGACACTCTGATCTCATAACCTGTTATACTTCAGATTTTAAGCTCTGTTTTGTCTTTTTAAGCTTTGCAAATTTTCAGCACATGGTTGTCAGAAGAAAAGCAAAGATGGGATAAAGGGAAGAAGCAAAATTATAGAATAGCTTTGTTTTACGGAAGTGTTTCTCAGCAGTGCTATCATCATGCTAGAATTTTAAAGTCTAGAAGAATAAGGAAAACTGAGTAAGGAGATAATTGAACACAGATGAAAACTGGCACGAGAACAGTCATTTTAAATAAAACATTTTCTTAAATATGACTATGTCTGCATGTAAAATCACTTGTTTCATTTGTGGATTAAAACCGTCATCGTCATGTGAATTAAAGCAAGTGATCTTTGTGGTTAATGCCCAACAGTGCCCGCAACACTAAGTTACCACAGGCACTTGTGATCTTCAGTGTGCCATACATGATTTCTCCGCAAATGTACTTCTTGTCTGGATCATTACTGAACTAAGAGTGGAAAATTTATCTTCAGAAATGGGTGCTTTCCTCAGTGAAGCTGTTTGAAATACCTTTTGCAGAAACCATTACGCCTTTGTCACAAGCTATTTCACAAGCTATTGGGCAATTTCAAACTCTGCTTTCCTTGAACAGATTCCGCGAAGAAGCTGCTTGGCTGGAAGTCACCTTTGCCTGCACTGGGACCCCTAGAATATTTCAGACTGGTAGGAATGCCAGGGGATTTCCTAACAACGGGACTGCGAAAAAGCATCCTTCCTTTCTAGAAATGTCCTATTCCCTTTGGAACCAACCACAACTGAAGTAACCCAGACTTTTCCAAACTCAACAGGGTTTCTTAACAGTAAGTGGATGGCTCAGGACTCTGTCACATGCTGCCAGGAACCGCTGTCTGTGTTCATAACCATCTTGAAGTGTCTGCCCAGCTTCTGAGCACCTTTATATTACTTTTGAACATTCTTTCAGATGGATCCCCGCACAACCAACTCAGAGAGGCATATTATTTCTTGGTGACTTGGTTACTCTAATGTCATCACTGACAGGCTTCTAGTCTCACATTTTATGCTGGAAGACATCAAGATGTCATATTTATCAACCCGGCTGCTTTATGTCCTGCTTTACAAAATATTTAGGGAACATGAACTCGCCTTAAATAACAGAGTGCTGCTTTAAAACTTTGCATAATCTGATACTGTGATGCACTCCAGCTAGTTTAAAATTTAAGAGTGGGATTTTAATATCAGTACTCTGCCTGCAACTAAAACTGGATTTTGACCTGTTTCAGCCTTAAGAGAATTGAAACTTATAAAGTGCTTCCAAGTACTGCTCTGACAGTTCATGGCTGTTGTGATACATATAAAAGAGTTATTCTCAGGGGTACCTCTGCAAGCTGCAAGAGCACTTATTTTGTGGGGTTTTTTTTCTTTCTGTTTTTTAAACTTGATACATAAGAAACAGTGCTGTGTAACTAGTTTTATTTTACGTGTTTATGCATCAAGATGCATGAACTTAATGCATGAATAAAGCACTATCTAGGAAATAGCACAAGAATTATGGTTGGCAACAGACCTTAAGCATATAACCAGTGGTTCAGAAAAATGATACAGCCTTTAATTACACAATCACATATTTTTCCACTGGACTTACTATTGCAGAAGCTGGAGGGCACACAGCAGAAGAGGCAGAAGGCTTTATAAGGGACGGGACAGCATTCTGGCATGGGCCAGAAAACAAGCCACTGAACTACAACTGACTACAGTAAACTAAGACATCAGAGATGAAAATCTTCACATCTAAAGTGTATATGTGGCTCTTCCAGCCCCACCCCTTGGAGTTATTAGGGTACGATTAAAGAAGCTGGGTTTTGTTTGTTTGGGACACAGAACAGCACCTCTCTGGTTCTGTATCTATGTCTCTGCCAAGCTCCTGTTTCAGGTTCCTGGTAGAAACACTGGGAATTCTACAGCTTGTAAATACAGAAGTGGAAAAAATTTGAGCAACCCTTTTTTTTTTCTCAAATGTTTGAACAAAGTTCAGCAATAGACTATTTGGGGAAAGGGACTGGAAAAGGAAAAAAAAAACCAAACACTTGCATGCAGCTCATATAAGAGCATCACATTAGAAGCACCAGGCTATGTTCCTTCCTCTTATTATACATGGAGGGCAGCGATATCTCTTTACCTTGACCTTTTGGTGTTGGAGGAATTATATCGGGCGGATCACAGATAATAACCCCTTCTTTTAATTGAGCGTAATGGGTTGTATCACCAAAAGTACACCAAACCTGGTCACTCTTAGTCAAAGCTGGCAATGGACTTACAGTCAGTTCCACCTGGAAACAAAATTTAAAAAGGGTAAAATATTTGAAAGAAGCAAACCAAGACCCAGTAAGATTTATGGACAGAGAATTTAAACTGCTCTTTTTTTGGCCAGTAGTGATATTTTGGCTAGTATCACAGAAGATGGTTTTCCATTTCAATTTTTTTTTTTCCTATTGGCTAATCTTTTCTTCTTATACCTCTACCAATTTTTCCAAGCTGGGTCTATATTGAATTAGATTCGTACAAAAACCTCTTGTCCTGTTAATGCATTAGATCAGATCAAAAATGTCTGTACAGACACACCCAAAGCCTTTTATTCTTGTCCTCAGCATCCAGTTTAGCAACAGTAAACAGAGTGGTTAACACTTAAATCCTGACAAACTTAATTAAAATTACACCTTAGGTGTTACCAGTGAATAATGAAACCAAGGCTGGATAGGCTGGAAAAGCTGGGCTGAAACAGAAAGAGCTGAACAGAAAAGTGGCTTCCTCAAGACTCAATGTACATGCAAGAAATCCACTGAGATCTATCATTACTGCTGAAAAAGGATTTCTGAAAGAGTGATGGTGAGATCTTAACCTCCTTGAGGAAATTATCAATACAGAGTACATGTGAGAAACTAAAAGCAAATTAAAACAGGAAAACTTAGCAAGCAAAGAGGAAAAAATGAAATGAAATTTTGGATACTGTCCTTGATTTAATGCTTCAGGTGTGTTAATTATACAGCTTAACTTTTTCCATTTTGTATTGCCAGTAGAAATGACAATTGTCCCTTTCACACTGAAACTGGTCCACTATGTTATGAGCTGCAATGTTTTTTGTTGAGTAAAGGAATCATGAGGAGATAGTAGCATTACTGATGGTACAGGCAGTATGTAAACACTCATTGGAAATTGGTATTGATTTTGATTTTAAGGTATTTTGGCCTCAAATGCTGATATGTAACACCAGAGACTTGTCAACGTCAACACGAGTTGACAAGACCTGAACTAAGAAAGGTGTGGATTTTAAGTGGACTGGTTACACTCTACTAACATTTTTATTCGACATAGAAATGGCCTTAACACAATGCTATTTACATAATTTAGGAATGGAATTAAACTGACTTGAGTTAAGGTCTCTTTCTTTCTGATTAAGAGAGACTAAATGCCATTTTACTGATTTTACTTGCTGAGCACCCCCAGGAAGCCCTCAGTCTGCACTGTCATACTCCACTTGGAGTCAGAGCAAGCTATGACACCCTGATCACACTCTTGAACACTCAATTTTGTTACCACAGAGTCATTTTGCACGCTGAATTTACCTTCTCCTTGTACCCAGACTTCGCTGTGTAGGCAAATCCACTGCTGATTTTAAAGCAACAGCTTATGGCTTTGCTGCTTACTTAAGTTTACGCTCAAGTAAGCTGAAAGGGCAGCATGAACTCTCCACTATCAATTACTTTTTATGGGTTATACAACATTGTGCAACACTTTCATAATATTCAGATAAGTGTAAGTGCTTTATCATCCATACTAGTGCATCATTTTTGTTAACAGAGAAGGTCAAAAAGAGCATTTCTTAGAAGAAAACATGAACCGCAACCTGCAAAAACAGCAGGCAAGAAGAGAACTGTAAGAAATGCCAGAGACTGAGATACCCAAACCACTATGTTATTCCTAGTCACCACCGTGCATAAAGAAATGCAGATATTCATCTTCCTAGTAGACACATCAACGTGCTTTAAGAACATGCAGGGAAAGCACTTTCTTGTCGTACCTTTGCAGGGGCTCTGCGACTCATATTTAGAGGGTCTGCACTAATGATAGTCATGCATGTGCCATTTGGACTCCACAGCCAGTGGTTCTCCTTATCAGCTGTTCCACAGTCTGCCTTCTTTGTGCACCTGACAAAACAGAAACAAAAACCAAAGCAAAGCAATATTATAGCTGGACTCTGCTTCCTCTGAACTATGCAACAATTTCAGGATTAGAGACTGAAATTACAATATGAGATGACTGGCAATTTGCTTTAATATTGGCTATTCAGGTTGCTAATAGAAAACTTTCCAATAGAATAAGTGAAGGAATAAGTATTGATGGTTTGAGATGTCAAAAGCAAGTGGGGAAATATATACCTATAATATTTTGGACACCACCTTGGATTAGACAACCCAAAGCCATACAGAGGCAGTAATATTTAGCACAGGAGCCATCAGGCAATGGAGCCATTGCCTGATCATCTGAAACCCACTGATTAATCTTCATTGTAATATATAACAAACTCCTGAATGAGTGGGCACAGTCTAGTTTTATTGCAGGTCAAGTGAGACAGCTACAAGTTGCCAGTAACAAGACACGTGATGCATGAGAGTACAAACACAGCAGAGGAGTATTGCTGGGGGCACACAGCTTGTGGAGAGCTGCTGTGAAGCCATAGCACAAGAAATGTTACGTTCATAGTGAAGGTTTTCATTAACTCCTGCCACTGTTTAAGACCTCTCTCTGCCAGGGCACGGCTACCATTGCAGGAAGACAGCAGTTGTGCAGCCTCACCAAAAATACTGGGAGATTTTCCCAGCGAAGGGTACGAGAAGGACAGAAAGAAGAGATGCTGCGGTGCAGAAGCTGCATATGTGACTACAAAAGCTTGTGGAAGTGTTTGTGTGGGGACAGTCTCGTGTATTCTTTCCATTTTGTGCAAAGTTTATGACAAAATACTGTAGGATCTCCAGCTGCTGTAGCAGAAGACTATTAACTCATCAGGGGCTTTAACACAGTGCAGTTGCTGCACAGTTCTGTCAACCTTACCCTTAAAGATATCATTTACATACAGAATCTACATTCCTATAACATAGCCCTAAACACACTGTTAAGTGCTGCGTGTGATTATGAGACAGGACTTGCTGCAGATGAGAAACAACATTAGAAATTAAACTTTTTTTTTTTCCCCCACTAGAAATAAATACTAGCAAATGCAAAAATTCATGTTTATGTGTTCTCAGAGACCATTAATACTTTGAGACATTGAGGTCAGTGGTCATACTGGAAACCTGAAGGGAAATCTAGGGAAAATTGCCTTTTGTATGATATATGACACAGCCTTCAACTCCCAGCAGCCCAAGAGGAGTTCGAGGTGTATATTCCAAATCCCCAGGTTTCATCCACAGCAACTGAAACCTAGGCTGGAAGAGTTACAGCATATTACATAAACCTGCATGCACTGCATTAAGTTTCTCTGCAGTGCTCCATATTATGCTACACATCAGGCTGATAGGTAACTTAATGTGATAGTTCACATTTTCAGACAGCAAGCTAGAAGCCCAAAATTCATCTGCATACTATAATTAAACAGTGCCTTTGTTCCAACAGCAAGTACGTAGAATCACGAATTCCCGACCACTCATGCCAAGGGGTTAATTAACTTAGTAGTCAAAAAAGAGAGCTGAAGGACCGCTCTTCCCTCTCGCCACTCCAGTCAATGAAAACTGTAAAGAAGAGGCATTCCAGAGCTGTTCAGTGCTGTCCTAGTTTACATGTGTTTGAATATTAATCCAGTTGACCTCTGCAGATAGTCAAATGCCACTTTCTGCTCTCCTACAGTTAGGTGAGAGTTCAGTCGAGCTACACGTCTTGATAGATGACGTTTATATAAAACCAGCATTTGAGCTATGTACTTTATTTCAGACATGAACATTTTCTTCTTTTATGCTCTGTTTTACAGTTTCCAGCTCTACTTAAAATATATGCTCTATTTTCTGAATTTTAAATAGGGAGCACTCTTTTAGTTTCTGGGAGGACATTTGACTGTACAGTTCAGAGAATAATAAAACATGCAGTTAGAAGATATATACTGATTTTCAGTACCAGCAGAAAAGTTTATATTTTCCCAAACTAATAAAATCTGCAGAAGTCAACGGGGACTTATTTGTGTGCACAGAAGACTGATATCAACATCTGCGTGATAAAACTAAATCCCTATCAGGAGCATAAAGCTGAGTACAAAAAACCGGGATCACGACACCGAGCAGTAACCCAGCATGCATCAAAATTTGAGATATTCCACCACCTGCACCTGAGAAAACACTGGCAGCACTCACCTGCCCTCTCTCACGCACCAGCCGCAGTACGGATCCCTCGCTTGAGTACACTTCTCACAGTCCGAATATTTGTGGCAGTCCTGCACAGGCAGCCGATACACCTGCAGAACCGCAAGTAAGGCAAACCATAAGGGATCTGAAGAAGGCACAAGGAGATGGGAACGTTTGTGGACAGGATTGTACCGCGCCGTTGCCCGTGGCAGCAGAAGACTTGACCCTGTATTATTATGACCAGAGCTCAATTCAGTTTTAAGAAAATCCATACAAAACCAGAGTCTGGTTATCCCCTCTTAACAAAGTTCAAATTTACACACTTTTCCTGCTCTTTTTCTCTCCAATATTCTCTTATCTCTCTCCAAAGTAAGGCAGGACATTGTTAAAACCAAGAACCATGAGCAAGTCTCCAAAAACTGAACTTTTCAGTTACTTCTGGAAATCCACATTACAGACTGCAGAAC
>KL287355.1:9688-27475 GCA_000699545.1 Podiceps cristatus | reverse complement strand
AACCGCTCTCTGGATTCAAGAAACAGCGACTGCAGGACAGATGCTTTCAAAAGGCTAACTTGGCACTGGCTAGATCATTTTTTTAAGCAGAACATCCTCCCCTCCGTATCACTAGCATGGAGATGAAATCGCTTGGAAACGCAACTGTCAGTGGCACTTTTAGCCAGAAGGCATCTCAGAAAGTCTGCGAGAGCGAGAGAGCCAAGGTGCTTCGGGTTACTGCACTTCTCCAGGCATGACCCTCCATGGTGGATACATTCATGGCAATACATTCACGAGAGAAAATGGAAATAATTATGAATGACAGGAAGCAGCAGGGAACAGAGCATCATCACTTCTCATGTCTCAGTCCCCCAGTAAATATACGGCTTCTGGTTTCGATTCCCTTTGGAGCTGAGAATAAACAATTTTGTCTTTCTTTGGTACACAGAAAGAGGAGCCAGCATACAACCACTTATTTTAGTTATGTTGCTGAAATGATGCAAGAGGAGACCAGGACATACATCTTCCTGTTGATGTCTATGTTTTATTTTTAAAGAGTGCAAAAAGTCTAGCAACAGTAACTCTGAGATGTAAGCTTTCTTTTTTCTGCCTTATCTTCTTGTTTAAAACAACTGGCGATGACAAAGCTCCTTTGAAAGTCTGAGTTTGGCATTTTCTTTCACATTCAGAGAGTTCAGTCTGACTCAGTTAAGGAAAATGTCAATATTGGGTTGTTTTCTTGCATTTATTAATACAGAAGTTTACCTTTTCAGCATTCTCTCCTTCCACAGAATTCTTACCTAACTGGAGCTGAGTTACTGGCACTTTGTTTCACTAACTGGTACCCATGGGTAATTTAATATCCAGTGAATGGCTTTTTTATGACAAAGTATTTATTTCATAATTCTGGCATGCAGAAACAAGCCCTAGAGACTGTCGTCTCTGCAAGTTTTATGTAAACTTAATGGATTTAAAAAAAAAAATAAAATAGCAGTTTGGTTTGCAGCCAACTTCAAAATGCAGAGAAACTAATTTTAGAGATTTTCTAATTGACACTCTTAATCAAAGAGAGTGGTAAAAGCTAAAACAAGCAAACAAGGTAGTGACTGTGGTAAGTGGCTGCCACAGGCTTCTGCTTGTACCAGTACAGCTCTGTACGTACCAGTACGCTTGTACCACAGGCTCTGTATGTACCAGTATGGCACATACCTATAAGGATCTGGGATCCTACCAGGGCTGTTCACTTGTAAGGAACCAGTGTGAGCACGGCAGGGCGGTACGCTCCTTTCCAGGTCCCCAAAAGGCTGCACAGGGTTTCTCCTTCTCTCTGCCCCAGCTCCGGGAGCAGAGTGGGGAGGAGGGGGCTGACTTTTAAAGTGGCTCCAAGCCACCCACTGCTATGGACACAGCAGCAGAAGCTGGGAGGAGAAGGGGGAGAAGTGAAACAGGAATGCAGGAGCCTATTTCTCACTATGGCTCTTAACCCCTGTATCTTTCTTCCCCGTATTTCTCTCAATCTTATTTCTTTTTAAAGGCTGATTCAAGTTATCACCCATCACATCATCACTTTCACTTTGCTCAAGTGCTTACAGAGCCCAAGCAATTCATTTCCAAATGCCGAGGCAGGCTGCATCTGCCAGGTAGCTTAGCATTAAGCACGCCTATCATCACAGCTAGCCTGCCCTTTACTGTTTACCTTATTTTAAATAACTCTGAACCATTTTAACTCCCTGGAGAAGGGTTCTGATATCTCTATTCCCACAACTCCCAGCTGTGCTTAACCCAGAAGTGCACGTTTCAGTATTTATTCTTCTCTCCTCGCTTATGTCGCTTCGTTTCTCCCAGCTCCAAAGGCCTCCATTCTCCTCCTGTCTATCTGCTTCTAGAAGTGGGTGGGACTGCTCATTGTAATTAACTCCTGGAGATGACAGTAATGTAATGCCATTACAGAGCTCCCAACTTGAGTTATTTGTGTTTAAGCTGAACAGGATTTGTAAAGAAAACCATTACTCGCCTTATTCAGAAACTGCAGTGTCTATGAGAGCTACTTGGAAAGGATTAAACTGAAATCCTTTCTCTGGCAGAAATTTGCTGCTTTCTAAATTTAAACATTTTGCAGAGATGGAATTATTTTTCTGCAAATTTTTTTCTAAAACATTTGTCCGTGGCCTTCCTGAATTCTACCAGTTCAAGCAGACTGTCACCAGAACACTCGTCTTCCTTCAAGGTTGCTGCCACCCCATACGCTGCTCAGCATCTCATGCCGTAGCCTGGTGGGGACCTCTGGGCTTTTAAGCAACATGCCAGCTTGTCAAACAGGGTGCCAGGCTGCCCAGGCTTTTGTGGACAGCATTTAAGTTTGTCTGAACAGAAGCCAAATGAGAAGTATCAACTACTCAAAAAAGAAAAAAAAAAAAAGGCAACCTCTCTCACTAGTAAATGCTTTATCAGTCGCTTATCTGTCACTTTTTCCAATGTGGCTTCTAGTCTGAAAACCTTCAGCTAGAATATAACATTTTTATATTAATACTTTTATAAAACAGACAAAGAACATTCTTCTTGTACTGTTTTCCCCCAATACTCTCCTTTCACAGCCCCCCTCATTCTCTCTGTGTCACTGCTGCCGGAGCGTTCCCCACGTCCCATACCCTGCCACTGGCAGAGCTGCAGACGGTTGCAGCTGTCACTCACCCTGTCCCAGAGAGCTGCTGAGCCATGTGTTTGAGGCTGGCAGCTCCAGCCACCCCAGAGGGTCACAAGAGGGTTATACAGCTGAAGGTGAAAGAGAAATCTAGCATCCCTCTCGTCTCCTACTTGTTTTTTCTCTTTCCTTTGTGCCTCACCTGCCAGCATGAAGAAAGGGAACCTAGAAGAGACTGCCTGTGCCTTTAATAGCAAAGTCCAACCTTTCCTGCTGCACTTGCTTAGTTCTAGCAGAAGCTTGATCAAAAGTGTTTCCCAAAGTTGTAACTCTCTCGGTTGCTTCTTAGTTTTTGACAGCACGACCCACAAAAACTCCTGGCAGCCTAACAGATCTGTAAATGCTATTATGTCAGCCACCAGCATCCTAAATCCTGAAGTACTCCTGAAAAGGATTGATGGCAGCTAGAGCATCCACTAGCACCCTAGGGATACCACACCGAGTGCTAGGGCTGCCTGACCCCGTGGTGTGCTGGTGCCGAACATCTCAGCTTCCTCCTTCTCACAGACCCCATAGGAGAGCTTTAGAGGCAAAATCTCTTCCCATTCCCAATTGCTAAGCATCAAGGATATAACAGTTCTCCAAGTCACGACAATCACGTCCACCAGCTTGCTTGAGAAAGGTCTTCATATACACAGAGCTGGGGGAGCCCGACCAAATGGGGCGACTTCCAGGAACAATTGAGAAACATACAAAGGTAAAGGTGCAGAGAAAGCGAAATCAGAGCTGGTCCTTAATGCAAGCAGGGCAAGTTACCTTGTCTGTGGTCATCACGTACAGATTTTCTTGGGTTTGGTCAAGGACCAGGTCATTCTTTATGGGTTTGTTCAGTTCAATAGTAAGAGAGCTGTACTCAGTTGCCGTGGATGACAGGAACACCTATTTCATGGAAGAAAGGAAGGTAGTTAATGTTGCTTTTTTCCCTCCAAATATCATTATATATGGCCACTGCCATAAAAGACAATTAAAACTGCTTCTATAAATACATTAGCAACAAAAGGAGGGCGAAGGATAATCTCCATCCTTTATTGGATGCAGAGGGAAACACAGTGCAAAGGCTGAGGTACTCAATGCCTTCTTTGCTTCAGTCTTTAACAACAAGATCAGCTGTTCTCTGGGCACCCAGCCCCCTGAGCTGGAAGACAGGGACAGGGAGGAGAAGGGGGAGAAAAAAAACCCTGCCATAATCCAAGGGGAAATGGTCAGTGACCTGCTACACCACCTAGACATAAAAGTCTATGGGGCTGGATGGGATCCACCCAAGGGTACTGAGGAAGTAGGCAGAAGTGCTCACCAAGCCACTTTACATCAGTTATTAGCAGTCCTGGTTAACCAAGGAGGTCCCAGTTGACTGGAAGTTAGCAAATGTGACACCCATCTAAAAGAAGGCCCAGAAGGAAGATCTGGGGAACTAAAGGCCTGTCAGTGCCAGGGAAGGTTATTGAGCAGGTCATCTTGAGTGCCATCACACAGCGCGTATGGGACAAGCAGGTGATCAGGCCCAGTCAGCATGGGTTTATGAAAGGCAGGTCCTGCTTGACTAACCTGATCTCCTTCTGTGACAAGTTAACCCACTTAGTGGACAAGGGAAAGGCTGTGGATATTGTCTACCTAGACTTTAGTAAAGCCTTTGACACCATTTCCCACAGTATCCTCCTGGAGAAACGGGCTCCTCGTGGCTTGGACAGGCATAGTCTTTGATGAGTAAAGAACTGTCTGGCTGGACCATTGAGTTGTGGTGAATGGTGTTGAATCCAGTTGGTGGCCGCTCACAAGTGGTGTCCCCCAGGGCTCAGTATTGGGGCCAGTTCAGTTTAATATCTTTATCAACAATCTGGATGAGGGGATCAAGTGCACCCTCAGAAAGTTAGCAGAGGACATCAAGCTGTGCGGGAGCATTGATCTGCTTGAGGGTAGGAAGGTGGTACAGAGGGATCTGGACAGGCTGGATCGATGGGCTGAGGCTAATTGTGTGAGGTTCAACAAGACCAAGTGCGGAGCCCTGCACTTCGGTTACCCCATGCCAGCGGCTGGAAAGCTGCTGGGCAGAAAAGGACCTGGAAGGGTTGTTTGACAATAGTGTGCCCAGTTGGTCAAGAAGGCAAATAGCATCCTGGCTTGTATAAGAAACAGTGTGGGCAGCAGGACTAGGGAAGAGACTGTCCTCCCATACTCAACACTGGTGAGCACTGTGTTCACTTTTGGGCCCCTCACTACAGGAAAAACTCTGAGGTGCTGGAGCATGTCCAAAGAAGAGCAACAAAGCTGGTTAACAATTCTTATGAGGAACGGCTGAGGAAACTGAGGTTGTTTAGTCTGGAGAAAAGAAGGCTGAGGGGAGACCTTATTGCTCTCTACAACTACCTGAAAGGAAGTTGTAGCAAGGTGTGTTTCGGTCTCTTTTCCCGAATAGCATGTGATAGGATAAGAGGAAATGGCCTCAAGTTGCATTGGGGGAGGTTTAGATTGGGTGTTAGAAAAAAATTCTTCACCAAAAGGGTTGTCAGGCACTGGAACAGGCTGCCTGTGGAGTCACCACCCCTGGAGGTACTTAGAAGATGGGCAGATGTGGTGCTTAGGGACATGGTTTAGTGGTGGACTTGGCAGTGTTAGGTTTATGGTTGGACTCAATGATATTAAAGGTCTTTTCCAATGTAAATGATTCTAAGATTCTATGATTAATGAAATCCTGTGTTTACTCAAGTTCACAAATTCACAGTAGGGAAAACATTTCAATTGGAAGTATATGGCATTAAAAGCAGTAAGCAAAGAATAAAAGTAACGAAAAGAAAATGCTCACTGCTCATAATAGCTAATATTTGTATTGTTTGCCTTTTTTTTTTTTTTTTGGTAAATATGCTGTAAAATTAAAATTCTCAACTCAGAGCTTTTGCACTTGAAGGTGTTCAAATTTGTTGTCTTCCTTTATGGTAACCAACAGTTTCAGCTTCAAATTTCAAACCATGTAGTGGCACATTGCCATCACTCCGTTTCAAGCAAAAGAAGGTGTTTGGTGTTGCAGTCTTGACATTTTAACACCATAAACACATGAACCCTTGAGCTCCATGCCACACAGTCAGAACTCAGCAGAGCTCCAGCCTGGGCTTTGTATTGCCATCTCTATTCACTGAATGGCCAGAATGATTACAAAATGAAAAGTTGCTCTTAAACTAGTATGGGCTTGAATAGAGATAAGGCTAGAGCAGCTGTTAGATTACCTAAAGCTGTTTACATAGGGCTCTCAGTAGGTATCTAATCCTTCGGGAAAAGTGTCATTCAGGCAATGGTAATTCAATCTCTGTATTGATAGCTGAGGAACATCAGAAATAATGTGGTTTTTTCTTTGAAATTAGAAATACCAGGCTCCAAGAGAATTTGCTCCCGGTATGCAATCTTATAAATCTCATTTACTTTTAGAGTAGAAGTATGCTATCACTTCGGTTTGCAACCTTTTAAACACTTCCCAGTCTTTTAAGTCCAGTTTGTTACCTTAAGAATTTTGCCATTTGACGTTCCCAGAAAGGCCACGGTATGCCCGTTCTCCACAGCCACAGTGACAGCCGTGAGATTCATCCCTTCTTTTTGCAGTACTGGCTTCTCTATAACACCATTCTTACTTCCCAAAAGGTACGGCAAGTGTTCGGAGCCACAGGGGAAATTTTTGCTTGCATTCTAATAAGGAATAGCAATACAGAGCGATGTTAAACATTCAGATCACTAATTCCTAGCTAAGAATGAAGTGCAACCCTATTACCAGACAGTATAATACCCCTCAGACATACAATAGTAGAAAGAGAGAAATGGATTGACTGGTCATTTTCCCCCAGCCAACAGGCAGCAATCAGAAAGCAGCCTGCTAATTGCAAACTGTTTCAATGCTTTCACTTTCCAGGAGACATGGGGAGAAGAATTTTTTTTGTTTCTATTTCATTATAGCATCACAGTTAAAAAAAAAGTAATCAGTTTCTTTAATTAAAATGAACATGTCAAATAATTGGGTTGATCAATTTTGTGTTGAAGACTGTTGTTTTAATACTGTTTTGTTTCTTAATTTGCCGCTATCCATACAAAAGCAACCCACTGGCAACCATCTCGTGAACTTCAACACATTCCCTCTTCACTACGCTTTAATCCTGAGCTGCAGGGAGTGCCATCAGAAGGAAGTTCATTCACACTTTGCCTTTCCTGCTATATTTGGTAACAAGACTGTCTTTCTGATCTGAAATCCACACCTCCTTTTTGCTGGAAGCCAGGGCTGCTCTACTTGTCACATTCAGGATTTCTATGTTTGATGCTCACCTCAGATGCAGTGTACTGCAGTGTTCGGAAGCAAAAAGTGTTCTTTTCACTTCTTATCAGTGCTAGTGACCTACTGTGCAAGAGAGGGCTGTGGTGTCGTGAGGTGAAGGATTCTAGGTCAATACCACATAAGGTATTCCCACGCCCCATCTCTTCAGCTGTTCACTCCTACCCCTGGACTGTAGCACACCACTTCTCAAGCTGTGCTCAAACAACTGCTTATGCAAGTGTGTAACTTGTTCAGGTTGGGGAATTAAGACATCCTCCTAAAAGCTGGCGAAGCTATTTTAGAGATGCTTCAATTCCTCATCCCAGTTTAGGGCTGGCTGCAGTAACGAATGGCACACGCAAGTAGGGCTCAGGAATAGGTTGAGTGGTGTGGGCAAAACCATCATAAAGTCAACAGAGATGCTGAAAACTGCCTCTTGGAGATGCAGTCATAAATTGAAGAACAGTATCTGTAGGGGTGTAATAATGCCCTTCAAAAACCTTGTAGTTAAGTTAATGACAAGCCATGAAAAAGAAAACTAAGATGGCCATCATCCTGTGGAAGTACTTTGAGCCAGAGCAAAATATGAATATCACCTGAATGTAAGAAAGATGTGCATTTCCAGTTATCTAAAAATTCAAATCCAAGTGAGAAACAACACTGAACTCCAGATATCACCTACAAGATCCTTAATACCATTTAAAAACATTATAAATACGTTGGCTAAGACCAGAGTTTTCTATAGTGATCATATGGAAGCTGATTATGGGTGTAACAAATCACTGCATTTGACTTAGTAATTTCTATACCAGAAGAAACCCTTTAAAAAAATGCCTTTATGAAACCAGTATTAATCTTTCAGAAGACATCAAATCTTTTTTAAAAGATTCAAAATTATGACTACCTTGCCACTTGTTGCTTCACCTGTTCCGCAACCCACCCCCAACCACATTCCATTTCTATAGTGAATCCAGCTATTGAGTTTTCAGTCATTTGATCTCACTACAGTTTATCTCAAAGCCACCCCAAAACACACAGTTGTATATGTTTCACTAATTCTAACATAGATTCTAAAACTGATACTGATATTACCAGTCCATGTGATGCACACGGGTTTTCTACTGCAAAAAGTTTGTAAAATGAGCTGGTATTCTTTTTAGTGTAGCAATCGTTGCGGTTTTTTTCCATCTTTTCGTTGATGTGCCGCAAGGAAAACACACACATGGCAGATTTTAGAGAGCCACTATCTTTGTTTACTTTGCTGAAGAGTGCAAGAAGAACTTTGTCATCTGAGAGAGCATCCGTAGTTTGTCTCTGCTGTGCCATGCTCTCAGCCAGCTCTTCTCCTGGGGTAGTGACGTAAGCAGAATGACAGTGGTCATAGGCACCATCATCATCTTTGCAACCCAAGTCCATTTCGAAGTAGGAATAATAATGGGCATCTTCTTTGCACAGACGTGCAATCAGTGTGCGGTTATTGACGGGCTGTTTCTCTTGCTGATTAAAAATAAAATAAACATAATTTTTGTCCTCAAAGACTACCACAAATTGTTGTGTGCTTGATGAGTGATAAGCTGACTTAACAGCTGCCGAGTCTGTATACATTTCAAAAATGTCTTTCCCATCCCTGTTGTAGAGCTGTCGAGTGCTGATTATTATCCCATTATCATTTGGTCCATTCCCTTTCCCAACAAACAGCACTCGGTCGTTATTCAAGGAAGTGATCAATCCCACAGTTGATACATTCTCATCGTTGCTTGCTACAAAGGACTTTTCTCCGCTACTGTCTACGTAATACATCTCATTGCTAATGTTTTCTAGATCTCTGATGGCACAGATTCCCTTAAAAAGGCTTCCACACACCACAATTGTTTTATCCGCCTTGTTCAGCAACAACAACTTGTTATAATTGTCAGTCAGTACTGCTTCTTTACATTGATTTTCATCAATGGGAGGTGTGCACTTTTTGTTGTCCTTTCTTGGACCTGTTTCTACAGACCTTATTTCATCCAGGTTTTCTGAAAGCTGATACAGACCATTTACCACTCCCAAATAGATTATCCCAGTGTCATTATCCACTGTTAGATGATTTAGCTCTGTAGAACTCTGAAAAAATTTCAGTTCCTCATTTCTGGATAAGGTGATGCAAAAACAGCTCAAAATACTCAGTGACCAGGTCCATAAAGCCATTTCTATGTAATACCTGAAAAGGGAAAGAAAAGAAGAATATGAAGCATATAAAAAAATAAAATTTACACAAAATTCAGCAACATGAAATTTTTTTCTTTCATGATTTCATATACAAATACACTTATGCGTATGCATGTGTAGACATCATGAAGATTACGGAAAGCCTCAAATCCTGTTAATTGCCTAGCAATTCAAGATGTTGGGGAAGGATTAAACAAGCTCATAAGTCTAAATGATTATCATATAACCAATTAGATAATCAATCCTGTGCTAAACCACAATGAGAACAACAGACAATTTGAAATAACATACAGTGCCAAGAAGTGGTAGTGCTTCTCCAGACAGTTTCATACTGTGTGAATTATTTATTGTTGAGATTTTAAAAATAAGCTGGAGGATCCCAGTGTTTTGGGTGGCTCCTCCTTAATAGAGGGGGAGAATTTACATAGAAGTATTTGAGGCATTTGGTGCTGCAGGACTTTCCCCAGAAAGGAAAAAAAAAAAATATTCACTGACTACAGGTAAGTCTGGATCTGGCTGCTGATGCTCTTTGGGAAGGTGTTACACTAATCCTTCATCAATGTAAAGCTGGAAGACAGTAGAGTCCTTAACATGCAACATTGCCTTTGACTGCTGCCATGCATCACCGTCCAAGACTTCAATTCACTTGAGCACTGCAACTTATTAGTTTCAAATGTGTCTTAAGAACATCACTTAGAGTTTTATGGGATTAAGATTCTGTTACTGTTGTGGTGGGGTTTTTTTTTTTTTTTTTTTTTTTGGTATTTTTTTTTTTCTTCTTTTTCTTTTTTTTTTTTTTTTTTTTCTTTCCCCCAAAAATTTTTACTTTCCAAGCAGATCACCTGGCTGTTTGGAATTAGCCAGAGATCTTCTGAAACTTGTAAGAGGGTCTAATTTTAACCTGAAGAGTTAAATGAGGAGGCAAGTCCCAACTGGCTTCCTCAGCACAAAACATTTTGTCAATGTTTTCTGCCAGTGTTTAGTTCTGAGAGTAGAAAACAGCAGACGGCATGCTTGGACACACTGATGTTAGGGGAAAAAGATAAACACTGTATGGAGGAAGTACTGAAAAACAAGTATGATTCACAGTATTTTTATTTTCAGATTTAACCACATGACTCTGTAGTCTGATAAGGAAAGAACCTGTAAACTTACATGGAACGTCAAGTTAAATCTGACAAGATTATCTGGAACTGTGAATAGAAAGGAGAAAGTAAAAATCCAGAAAAGAGAAACATTTAATGAAGTACTGTGACAGGAAAAAGCCTTGTAGGAGGAGGAAAATAGTATAGAATGTGAAAACAAGGAACTAGAAAAATAAAAGAAAATAATAATAATAATAAAGGGACCATGCTGCTGTGTCAGCTATAACTTCTGTTTTGGCAGCAGCAAGACTGGTGGGATGTGAGAGAGAATTGCCTGAATCATCATTTATACTGGATAATTAAGGTTAAAGTCAACAACCAGGCTACAAAAGTTTAAGCAAGGAGGGAAGGACTCTTCTTGAGAGCACCAGATGTCTGCCAGCTCCCCAAACCATGCCGGCATCGCCAGCAATGCAGAAATAAAACTCCTGCCTTCCTGCATTGACTGCATTTTGCTCCTCTACAGAGAAAACGTGTGTGTAACGGTGAGAACAGCTTTTCTAAAAGCAGAGTGATTCTAAGTTCTAAAAAACCAACAACCTACTAAATGTAACTCAGGATAATAAGGAAGACAAAATAAAAGGCTAACTTTAATCTCGTTTTGCTAAAGCTCTTATCATGCACCAAACTGAGTAGCTAGCTGTAAAATGGGGTCAGGGAAGAGACAGTACATTACTGACAGCACAAGCCTGACTTCTAATGATGAGTTGACCTCATACGACAGTGACTAAGAAATAGCTAAGAATTATAACCTGTTCTTCAGACACATGGACTTCAGCACATGCCTTGCAACGTAATGAAGTGTTGCACCTCTCTGTAACCATCTAGACCTGCTCTAAGGAACCCAGAACAATTCTGATATTATTTGTCAGAAACTCTTCTTCCTGCTCCCAGGGACCTCAATTTTCCAAACAAGCTTTGATCCCAACTTACATCTCTGTGCCTAAATGGTATGTCATAATGTATGTCATCTAGTTTCAAATATTTTCCCTTACAGTTACCTGCAATGAAATAAAATAAAAACCAAACCAAACCAAACCACACACCAGCTTGACATACTACTGCAATGTTGTTTCATAAAAGTTTTATCATTCTACTATCTATTGCACAAGGATCAAATGCCGAAGAATTCAGATTCATTTGTTCCTGTTTTTTTTTCCCCACAGGGCAATTATTGTCAGATTATTATCATCTCTGCTCTCAGTCAAAAAAGCCATAAATAGCTCTACTTACAAAATATGCCTCAAATGAATGCAAAGTAATTTATTGTACCTTAATTTCTGCACTCGGTTCACCTTCATATCCATTTATTTCAGTGGAATAAAAAAATGTTTTGTCCATTTGTGGCACCCAGCTTAATGACACAGAGGCTGCACTTGCAGTACACCTGCCTTTGTCCCACGGACAGAACCAAGAGCCTTGCTGGTTCATGCCAGAGCCAGTTTTTAAGGAAAAGTACATTTTGCACCTCTAACCCAGACTCTTAAGGAGTAATTAATCTCTCTGTACAAAAAATGGGTCATGCTTCCTCCCTACTATTTGCTGCCTTGTTTACTTATCAAATTTTTGACTTGAATTATTCAGAACTATACACATTCTCCATGAATTATGTTTTTGTTTGTTTGTTTGTTTTCGTTTTTTGGCATTTACTCCCTGCCACCCTGGTCTCATGCCAAACACCGTCAGATTACCTCAGACCTCCATGCAAGGTAACAATTCTTCATTCTCTGTACCTATTGATGTCATTTCCCCCTCCCTCCCCCTTCAAAACAAACAGTAAATAAAAATTATATATGCTATGGAAAAGATCCAGAACCAAATTCCCATGCAATTCTCAAATACCAGGCTTAAGGAAAGAAAAAAGCAAACAAAATGAAATAAGATGCACTACAACCACAGCTCATTCTCACCTGATCTTAACTTAATCGGCATATAGCAGCTGGAGGAATCCTGCTACAGCCAGCTGATGTGGTAGGACTTACAGGGCTGCCATTAACAAAGATGCCCTACTGAGTTAGGTGCTATGGACATGTATCAAAGAACAGTTTCCTGTTGTGAAAATCTTCTGTTCTAAATGAACAAGTCAGGGAAACACAAGAGAAAATGAGTAAGAAGCCCAAACTGGAGCATGGAATCCGAGATGTTCAGCATGGCAAACGTATTTCCAGTGGCTTTATCACATACTTCAGTGGCCCATGGGCCTGTGTGGCTTACTCTAAGTCATGCCCTGGTCCTGAGAGCTGACATTTTGCACTTAGTTTTAGGCCCTTGGCAGACTCAGGATAAAAGAAGCCCAACAGAGCAGATGAACACCTATTTTTTTTCACTCTTTCAACACCTTGTCTCCATCCTGCCTCTTGTTCCCTGCCCCCCATGGTATCGTTAGAATCATCTTTATCACTCTCCCATCAAAACTACCTGAATTACAAAGTCATTTCCTTTTTGGATTCCTCCCGCTTTCATCATCACCTTCTCTATCCCTTCCCCCATCTCAAAACATACTCCTGTTCTGATACATATACCTTACTGACAACTGAATGTGATTTCAGTGAGGATCCTAGAAGGAGCGCAGTAATAACACAGTCCCAAGTAGAAAAAAAATATAAAAAGGTACATGTTAATTAAAAAAAAAATGTGGATAATATACGGCCCCTCCCAGAGCCTCGACAGGTGACAAGGAAAGCGAGATGGCAGCAACCAAGCACTTTGAAAGAAACCCACCAAAAAAAAGCATCTTGCTGCTTACGAGAAAGATGAAACTCTGAAAGTTATGTGCAGGGAACACAGAGCACCCAGGAGAACACTTCATACAGGGGAACTGCCATAAAGTGACATTGCGTTAGAATGAAACAGCTACCAGCGCTCTGCCCCACTGCTAGATCAATTTTAATTTAAGTACCCATAACTTTATGTCTTTCTACTCAAGCAAGACCAATAACCTTAAGTAACAGTCAATTCTTCAAAAGGCATGCAGAAAAAAACCCCAGCATCTATAATCCATAAGCACAAAGTGACTTTCAAATTGACTTCGCACTATTATAAATACCCTTAAGAATTAGCACTAGCAACATGCTGACATGGATGTGGCAGTGTTTTCCTCCTTCACTGCACAATCCTCTGCTGTACCTGTATACAGGAACCTTCCACTTTTCAGTCATCCCCAGTCACTTTTCTTTAGCCTTCAATATAACTTTAGCTGTATGTCACTTTCTTACATTCATTTCAGCTGAAGTGAAAGAATACCAAATTTGCCTGAAGTCAGAGTAACTGAGAACTACAAGAAGTGTTATTCCCAAATTCCCAAAAATGATGGGCAAGAAAGTCTTTAGTGAAGGAATAATCTCACCAGTTCAGCTTCTGTAGTGTTTAGTGCAGAGTTGTTCTTCACTAACCATATATATATACTGAATTAAACTCTGTTACCTCATCTCATCCAGACAAAGCTTTGTTACTTGTAATTCTGGGTCTAGAGACAAAGCCTTCTGCCAAGAGAGGCAGATACTGACAAGCTTTCTAACAGTAAGTGATGCAGAGAACTGTGGTTCCCTCTGCAAACTTTCCCCCAGCTAGAGAGACCCCAAAAGAGCCAAAAGACTCTAGAACTGTGAAAAAGAAAAGGGTAAAAAGACCCCAAAAATTGCAACATAAAAAAGGTAAAAATCCAAAGAATGCACCCAAATGGTGTAGATATTTGGGGAAAGAGGAATGAACAGAAATTTATCTTCTCTCTTATTTTGAGTAACTTTGCTTTTAGCTTCCAATAGGTTTTCCACAAGTCAAAAAGAATTCAGCTTTCATTTTTAAATTCAAAGGAATTCAGAACAGAAACTGGAAAATGCGTGTGATGCAGGGGATGAGCAGATTTTCAGCTTGGATTTCAAAACTTCTACTTCAGTGAGAACTGTAGGCAAATGCAAGCACTCTCCTCCTCAGCTACAGCTTTTATAACTGTTTCCTAAACCAAATAAACAATGAAGCGTGCTGGTTCAGAGAAGGAATCACCTGGAATAACACTGCAGGATTCGAACTTGTTTCCTAAGAGCACGTCAAGAAGCTAGAAAGGCTTTGGAGAGAGAAGAATGCCTTCTTTTGTAGACTATGGCATAGGTCCAAAATTGGTTTAGTAGAACCACTGAGAATAGTGATCACTGCGATGGGTGTCCATCCCTTTATCTGTGATGGTTTGCTATTAGCAGATGGGACCTGGGGTCAGTGAGCTGCAGGAGGTCACTTTGCGGAGAATGAAAAACCAATAACCATTTCATTAGAATTTGTGATAGCCTGTACTGCTCAAACATGAAAGGAGTAATTTTCCTTCTTTTTCACTGCTCCTCAAAACACAATTTGCTAAGATATAGGGTGTCTTCATATGGGACCAACCACCCCAGCTGGCCAAACTGCTGGAAAAGTGGCAAAAAATCGACAAATACTTATAGATTCTGCTCCTGATGTGGAATCCAAAAGTTTTGCTTGCTTTCACAAGGCAAGTTCTCAATTGTTTTTCTTAAATATTTTGAGTAATTTTCAATAATATAAAGTTTCTCTTTTTTTAACATGTGTAATAGTTATATTGATATGGATCTTCTTTTACAAGGACTGGTTGGAAATTATGGATTTGCCAAGCAAATAATGAATGTTACACCCTCAGTCCCAGCATGTTCTGCAGGTGTTTTTCTGCAATCTCCAGGTAAAACAAATGCGAGACACATGGAACCACAAACTTGGGTTACCAAAAAACAGAGCTTCCTATACCATGGTTTCATCTGGCAAGGATGAGCTGTACTCTGAGGCCCAAAGAGGAGTAAGCCTATCGCTCACGCCTGCAGCATCAGCAGAGGCCAGTGGTGGTCGGGAGAGGAGAGTGCACACAGGATGGTTCCCCTGGGAAAGGGGCACGGGGAAGAAGATCCTTACATCACTCTGAAGACTCTCATCTTTCAGAAGATCTGAGGTATCAGCAGCAGCTCTTGCAAAACCACCTCAGATAAATCATTCCCTGAGAGAGCCCATTAACTCAAGCGGATACTGAGGCATCCCACAGCCTGGCCAACCGGGAGCTCAAGGGCAAAGGGACAGGTTTGAAAGGATTAACCAATGCGGCATGCACAAGGCAACCCAAACAGCATTTAAGGACTTCTCTTGAGCTTTACCTACAGGGTCATCCCCATGAAGCTTTCCACAAAGGCAGAAGATGAGTTTTGAGAAGTTGTACCAGTCATAACATCTGTCATGTTACCAAAGATCACCCAACCTGTGACCTTCCTGTGTCTCCCAATCTCCAAGTGTGGAGGGAGGGGATGAAACAGGGGATCTCATCTCATCCGGCTCCAGTATCTCTTGCAATGACAGTAAAACAGTATTGTTACATAGAAACGGGCCAGCGACCCACACAGAAATGTCTTCCCATCCCAACATGGAAATGGTCTCCCCAGACATTGCAAATGAATTAACAGCTGGCTTTCCACAGAAGGTCCACCAGCAACCCAGTGGCTCCCCACCAAGGACTCTCACATACTTGGAGCAAAATTGGCAGGGTTAAATCAAAAGTTTAAGGCAAATAGCTAGCAAAATCAGAGTTCACATTAATAATTATGTCATTAGCTTCAAGCTAAATTAGTAACACTATTAGTAATCTGAATCAAAACCTTTCATCTGTGCACACTTGAACTCCAAAGTATTTAATATTCTGATCTAGATCCAAATTCAGAGCAAGAGGGAGCAATGTGAGTCTTATTTTTTCAACTAGGAGTTGCTCAAAAGAGCATTAACAACAGGTAATGAGACTCAGAGAATGCATACTTATGTATTTTGCAATCCCACTCAAGAATTTCCAATAATGTGCTGTCTCTGCAACATCAGCAGGTAAACAAAAAAGAAGAGTAGCACTTTGCGGATTTATATAAACTCTTAGAAGCAGAGCTGTGCAGCACAAAGCTGAACTTTAATGAATTCCCTTGTTTATTACAGCCAGATCTGGCAGCGTTTTGATTTTGAAAATCTTTTATACCATAGATCCTGCCATAGTCCGAGGGTTGCTTTTTTGTTGCTCTTAGGAATCAAAACAAAAATTCTCTAAGTGAGAGTATCTTCAACAGTTCACAGTGCCAAGTAGCTTAAAAAAAGTCAATAAAAATAGCTGCTGTGGAAAGACCTCATTCCACAGCATTATCTAGCAGCAATTACAGAGTATAAACAACTCTGGGACACAGGTAGCTTATGCCAGAAAGGTCTCTTCAAATCCTAATTTTTATCATTGTAATTTTTATTATGAAAACAAGCGGTCATGTTATCACTTCAAATAAGAAGGCTGGAGGTACACAGTCCAGCCCCGCTGACGCAGGCAGGAGCACACACAGGGAAGGAAAACTCAGCGCCAGGAGACCTGCCTTCTTGCCTTCCGGGACCACACCTCCTGTTCAGTTTGGGCTTCTACATTCATCCCTCCATTTTTTTTGCGTTCTTTCCGTAGAAATGAAGCACCCATTTTAATGAGGCCTCGCTTTCTCAGTGTTACAAAGATGCAGTTGATCTGCAAGAAAAGCAGCCGAGTGACGTGTTTAATAGTGAGCAGCTGACTCGGCAGGAATCTGAACCCACAGAATCCTCTCTTTGACCCGCTTCGTGGTTTTGTTAAAACCATTAGATCTCCTAACTAACAAATATTTAGATCTCTTGGGGTTTGTTTTTGTTTTTGGTTTGGTTTGTTTTTTTTCCCCAGCCTCACTGAGTGTTAAGCCCAGTGATACTCTACGGACCAAAGTCCAGCTGCATCAGTTTGCAGTTGGCACAGGACCACAGGTCCCTCCAGACACTCCCAAGGTTGTTTACAGACACTTTTATGCTCCCTGACCCTGCAAATGGCCAAATCTAATTTGGCCCCAAGTGTAAATACCCAGCGCAGTGTCTGAGCTGCCCAAGCTTTGGGCAGCCACTGTGGAAGGCAGCCAGAGAAGCCCTGCAGGAAGCAGGGACTGCCCAATGCACACCCACCAGCTCTGCGCAAGCCCTGGGTTCTTTTACCCCTTCTGCAACTCAGGAAAACTTTTGTTTTCTTTTAGCCGAAGGACCAGCAGAAATGAGAGAGAGCCTGGAGGATGGTAAGAAAAAGCCAGAGAGTTAGGATAGCTTTAATTGCTGGCTTTCCTGCAGTAATAAGGGTATTACGGCACAAGGAGAAAAATGCATTTATACTGATAGTAAAAGGACTCTGTGTCACCAGCTCCACGCTACAACAACGAATTCCTTGTTTTCAGTGCTAAGGTCATCTTCAAGGACTGGTTTTGGACTTCCCCTGGAAGAAACAAGAAAGGAGGCGGATTTTTTTCCAGTGTGGGGGAATCTGAGCACGACCACGTGGAAACAAACACAAACTATTCTGGCTCCTTCCTTGCCAGGACCAATTCTCACTCGTAATTAACCATTAATCACACGCACAAAAAAATAATCAAATCGAAAGGATG
>KL287354.1:10926-58696 GCA_000699545.1 Podiceps cristatus | reverse complement strand
CCAACTCACAGCAACTCTCACTGCTCCAACTCACAGCAACTCTCTCTGCTGCAGCTGGAGCAACTCCACCATGCCGGGGGGAGCATGCACACCCTGCCTTCCCAGCAGCCCCCATCTTAGCACACACTTGTTTCCTGCCTGATCACGTTTCTCACTTCCATCCTTACCCCCAGGAGTGGCAGAATAAAGCCTGTGTTGGAAAGCCACGTGCTTAAGCCTAGGTGAGGAGGACCTGCCGTGCTCTGCCATGCTTCCCAAGACTGTAAAACATGTCCCGGACCCCTGCTTGCCCTTGCAGGGAACTTGGTCAGAGCATACCACAACAGCAGTACTTTTGACAGACACTGAAGGATATGGAAAAATAGACAATGATTTAACAAAAGGATTGCATCATTCACCTGAGCGAGGAAAATGGCATTTGTCATTGTTATCCAACTAACATTCCAACGGAGATGTTGTTCTTATTTTATAATGCCACTTCCCAATCCCCGAGTACCCTGCATTTCTGCAAGGGCATTACTGTGGGATCATCAGACTCCCAGAGTTCTCAAACTTCTCTAAAGTTATATTAAATGCATTAGAAAATTACAGGGTATGATTTTACAGAAAGGAAAATAAGACAGAGAAATATCAGTGCCTTAATATCCACCAATTTTGGTTTCATTTTGCACAGACCTTTGCACTTTTATAGCACTTAATACATTCAAAGTGCTTCTCTAATTGACATGTTTTCCAGCTGGATCACTCAGTTCTTCTATACAAATTTTCTAAGGAGACAAAAAGTTCTCCAAGGGGCAGGAGTAAAGTCTCGCTTCCCGAACTCTCGTGTCTTATAGTTGGGAAGCCTTGGTGCTTGTGAGCTCTGACTTAAGCTCTTCTAAGAGTTTTCTCACTTAAGCTTTTCCCAGAACTATGACTTCTACCCATCTGCTTTTTGGGGCTGAACCTGGTGGTCTAGAGCTAACTGCCTACATTAGAAAAAAAAAAAAAGAAAGAAAGAAAAAGAGGAAAAAAAAAAAAAAACCAAACAAAAAAGTCATCCTCCCCCTTCCAGGCTAGGCACACCAGCGCGCCGCGCTGCAGCCCACACGCCTCTCGGGAGCAAGCCGTCTTCTGCCCAGCTGCCCTCAGAGGACTAGAAACTCATCAGCCCTACCCAAGGACTTTCTTAACCCATAGGTCAGCAAAGGGTAAGGGGTGAAATGGATATTTGTGTTTCTGGTTTTGTGTTTCGGAGCAGAAAGGAGTCTGAAGGCAAATCCGGGAGCCGAGTCCGTTCTCCAAGCCTGTGAGACAGGAGGCAAAACAGCCACAGTCATGTGCCACATCCTTCGTTCCTTGCAAGAACCAAAAACCTTTTTGTTGTGTATTACAAAAAGCTTTTTGCTCTTTTTCCTCACAAGAGACTGGGTCCTTGCAGCCCACCAGTCTACTCTCAAAGACCAGCAAACAAACAAGACCAAACTATTTTCCTTAATCTTGCCTTCAAAATGTATGAACCCTTTTTTTTCCCCCCTCAAATTCTAGACAAAGAATTCAGCCCAAGTCAGATATTCAGTGTTATCTTCTCTGCTCAGACACTTAAAGGATCACAAAGTTAGCACCACAGGAATGCAAGCCTTCCAACACACAACTCCAGCTCTCATAACTTTGTAAAATTAATCCCACGATGATGCTAAAGGATCAGTGTCATCATATGAACGTATCACCTGATAGTAGGAAAAATAACAACACCAAAGTTCAAAGTTTTTAGCTCTCCTAGAGAAAATATGAAATAGGCTCTCAGTACATCTGAAGGTCTAAGAATCAGAAGATAAATGAAGAACACAGGGTTTTTTTGGTCAGTCTCGGGTTTTAAACACCTGACATCAGCCATTCTATTTGCCCCAAAATACCACTTCTGCAGAACCTAACTATACTAGCACTCTCAAAAAATAAAGAAATGAAATGGAGTATAATTAGAGCTAGTCATAAATATTAAAATGCAGATAAATAATGAATAAATGCTAATTTTACCTCCCTTCCTGTGCCCACTAAAATTTGAAATATGCCTAGCGATCCTTTTTGTATTATATTTAATAGGCCTTTTTCCACTACATGAATTTAGAACAGCACATTTGCATCAGGCTGGTGGAAAATTTTTGTCCCATCATTGAGCACAAAGGCATATATTGAAAACAAAACCAGAAGTTGCCAGTGAAAGTCACACTTCAACTACAGACATTCTTGGTACAAAGTAGGCTATTTGCACCTTGTAAAAGGAACCAGAGCCGTTTTCCTTCTGAGCAATGTCCTGAAATGTTCTTGTATCTGTGTGACTTTATTTGCATGAATTTAGTGTGGTAATTTTCGGAAGTAGAAGCTACTTATATGGTTCAGTTTACTTCATTTTGAAATCAAAATATATTTGAAAAATACATTGAAATGTCAAAACTTCTTGCAGAGCAAGAGGACCATTTGATGCTAAGGACTATATCCCACAGAGCTATTCTCTGCCTTCCAAGACCAGTAGCAAAATTCATAAAAATTTCATTGCAGAGTTTTGCAAACTAACAGTTTTGTTCGACTTCAGTAATCTGTGATATGAATATGTAAAGCAGAGCAATGAAGTAAATGTTGCCCAAACTACTCCAGGTCTGCAAACTCCCCAAAATAAAATAAGCTTGATCTGTGAAAGTCTGGCTCAACTGGAGTTCAAGGGAGAGTTTTGTGGCATACGGTAAAAGGGTTTTGATCCAAAGAAATTCTGAATCTCCTTGATCCTAACAATTGTCTTTGTTTTATCTTGGCCTGATTTATTGATTTTATTTTATCTTTTTTTCAGTGTGGTTTGAGAAGTCTCACTGATGGCACCTGAGCACGGGAAAGCCAGTCACTAGACACAAACTCTGCCTAGCACCAAGAGAAGGTGGAAAATGCGTAAGAAGGTTCGGTTGCCTTTGGGCTCCCCCGTCCTCAGGGTTCATGTGGGTTTTGGCCTAAATTGCCTTCTGACTGCCATCTCTCCTGGCAGGCTGCTCCAGGCGCACGAGCAGGTCCTCCAGCTCAGCTGATGAGCGGGAATGACTTGAGAGAAAGCAATTCTGGTTTTGCGCTCACATTCTAACACAGACCATCTTCCTAAACCTTCCTCCTAGGCTGCAATTAGAGCTACAAATATAGTGGTACTGGTGCTGAAGTGACAGGAAGAAAATGAACACCACGTTTTTTTTCTTGTATGTCAGGACCAGTGTTGGAAGAGAGTGTGATCTTCCCTCAGTTAGGGACAGTGCTTGGACCATACCCTCCCCGCACATCACATCCAGAACTGCCTGCAGAAACTATCTCCCAGGCACAGGAGGGGACTCAACAGCTGGTGGAGTAAGAAATACGATTTATGGAACACAAACACCATATGGCACAATTTCCTCTCATTTCATTCCACTTGATATCTTGTAGTTGAAAAAGAAAAGATCCCGCACTAACTAGTTTACTGGAGGGGAGTCAGGTTACAGTAATAGCAGAGACTAACCCATCAAATCAGCACTCCTCACTTCAATTAATAAATGTAAAGATACACCAATCTGTGACCAGGATGGAAGATAAAAACTGAACTGAAAAACATCATGGAGAAAAGTGGCATTCCTCTGTCAAAGAAGGATTTGTTCATAAAGCAGGAAAACAATTTCCAAGCTGGTCATAATCATCTGTGCAACTGTTGTGGTTTAACCCCAAATGGTAACTGGACCACGCAGCCGCTCACTCACCCCTCCCCTCCCCAGTGGGGTGAGAAGGAGAAATGGAGAGAGAGAGCTCGTGGGTTGAGATAAAAACACTTTACCAGGACAGCAAAGGAAAAATATATTATTTATAATAATTGTGTATAAGGATAATAGAATATATAAAATGAAAAATGCACAATTTCTCACCACCTGAGGACCAATACAGCCCGTCCCAAGCAGCAGTCAGGGAGCAGGGATATTCCCCCACAGCCATCCCAGAACAGCAAGTTCCAGAGAGAGCGCGACAGAACAGACAACCAAACAAACAGGTCCAAACAAAGTAAAACTAAAATAAGGTAACAAGAAGGGAACATGAACAGAAAGGGAACTAACTAAGCAAGGAACCAGAGCCAGGGGGCCAGTGGCTGACCCTCACTTATACCAGCCATGACATCTATGGCATGGAATACTCTCTTTGGCCAGTTTAGATCAACTATTCTGGCTGTGCCCCTCCCAGGTTTTTGCACCTGCACATCAGCAAAGCTTGGGAAACTGCAAAATGTCTTTGATCATCCAGCAGCAACAACCACCAGCAGCATGCTATCACCATTCACCATTTTTCACATACTAAATCCAAACCACAGGAGCTGCTGAAGACAAAACTAGCTCCATCCTGGCTGAAACCAGGACAACAACAAGAAATTAATATAACAAGATCCATACAAGCCCAGCAATGCAGTCAGAATTGATGCCCCTTTTATTCACGATGGAAACTCTTGAGAAGTGCATCACTGCAGGGTTGACAGGTCTTTCACCTTCATGAGAGGACATCAGTGTGGATTAAATGTCATTTTGCAGAGGTGAACCAAACATTATTTATCAGTAAAGTGAAGAAATGTTCCAAGTTCCCTGAAAGAACAATCGTGAGAGCAAATAGGGCAAGGTGGTGGGAAATTAGTGAAAGTTAGTATTTTCATGGTTCTTTGGAAACTGGGAGAGAAGCAACTTGTCCCAGGCATCACCAGAAGCATGTGGCAGAACCAGGAAGGAAATTTCCAGTTTCAGACTAGTATCGCACCTCTGTTTAAATCTAACTTGCCTCTCGGTTCTCTGGAGCATGCCCCGGGCACCCAGCGAGGGGGTCTCAGGTTGCCAAGTCAGAGAGAACCAACAGACCCCAGATATGCCCTGGCAGGCTGTTGGGAGGGCAGCCATGTTGGTTCCAAGGGCTGGCAAGTCAAAGCCAAGCTGTGACGATCGATGCGCCACCCCCTCTTTGCCTCCTGCCTCTCCCATCACCTAGAGGCACAGGCCATGACCAGTATGGGAAATCCCTCATTATCTATTTCACTTGCCAGGAGCATTGGGGAGAATCCTAAAGCAAGCCATTAAGCACCGAAGTCTGACTTATCTAATTTATTTTTATTTTATTTTTTATTTACTATGATGATTAATGACTTCAAGTCTCCATTGCAGTACAAAGACACAGAAAAGCCTGGTACAGTCTCCTTAATGGAAATGCAGAGCTGAACAACATGCTTGTCAATTAGCAAATCTCCCACTAAAGGGTCTGAGTAATAATAAGGGTCTAAAGTAATAATACAATTACTGTCAGATGTTGTTATTTATTAGTTATAACACAGTGGCACTTTCAGTCTAGGGCAAGACCCTACTGTGCCTGACACAATACAAGCTCTGAACAGAATACATAATCCAAGTGGTTTTGTTTGCAGAGCCACGGCGTTATGCCTGATCCTACTGATGCTCTTTAAAACATGCAAGCAAAAAGGATATTTATATTAAAATTACCAGCCGTAACAGCAGTAGTTACTCCTCCTATCAAGAGGAACACAGGTCACTTGGTTTGGGAGCACCACCCCTCCTTCCCCCATCAGTGCTGCAAGGAGCTCACCCTCCCCGAAGCTGGGAGTACAGGAGGAGGGCATCACAGCTGCTGCACAGGCTTTCCCTTCTGGCAGAGAGCGCTGGAAAAGCACAGCACGACTTGTCCCCTCTCCCACCCCCAAGACAACTGCCTTTTTAAAAGGCAAGGGCACCCCCTGACTAGCACTAGCCTGACAGAGGAAAGAGAATAATACTTAGAAACAAACTCCACAGACAGGCGACAGCCCGATGTCCTCAAAGGTCAGCTCAGGTTTTCCAAGAGAGGTGGTGTACAATCTGTCGGCACGGGACGTTAACCGTGAGCGGGGGTTTCGGCTGAGAGAGGGACGCTGAGCTCTACTGAAATGTGGGATGCCTTCCTTGGGCAGCTGATGGAGACTTTATTGCTGAAGCAATTTACAATTAGATCTGAAAAGAATCACATAAACATGTAGGAAAATTCATGGTGGATTCCCAATGGCGTAGAATACAATCCAACAGGCCTTCCCTATTCTCCTGGTTCCTGCCGGGATAGAGTTAATTTTCACAAGAAGCTGAGAGGGGACACAGCCAGGACAGCAAACCCAGACTGGCCAAAGGGATATCCCATACCATATGATGTCATGCTCAGTATATAAAGGGGGAACGGCATCGGGGGTGGGATCGCTGCTTGGGAGCAGGCTGGGCATCGGGCTCCGGGCAGTGAGTAATCTGTACTGTGAATCACACACTTAGTACATTCTATTATTGGGTGGTGTCGGTTGTTTTTCTGGGTTTGTTTTTTTTTTTTGTTTTTTCTTCCCTGTTTTCTCTTCCTTCACTGTCCTGTTGAGCTGGTTTTATCCCAACCCATGAGTTTTCCCTTTCTTTTTCCCAATTCTCCTCCTCATCCCACTGGGGGGGAAGAAGGAGCGAGCAGCTGCGTGATGCTTTGCTGCCAGCTGGGGCTAAACCACGACACCCCTCTCTTAACATGTGTCCCCTGAAGATAAACACTTACCTTTCAAAATATCTGTGTGATTCAAAGCCTGCTGAAGCCTCTAGAAAGGCAAAATTCAACTGGGCTTCAAATGAGGCCATAAATTTGAGGGAAGAGCTGTGGGGTTTTTAATTTGTTGAAACAATGAAAAACTACGTACAGATTTTGCCAGTAGATTTTATAGATCTGTTGCAACCATTTATACATTTTGCCATAAATCACAGCATACTCCTACACGCCAGGTGCTGGAAAGCTTTTGCTCTTTTTGCCCTAAAGGTTTTTGGATATACTTATATACAGGCTCAACAATGCCAATAAATGTGCTAGCTGCAGAATAATAAGTATCCTTATTTTTTCCCCATAGCAAAACTAAAGCATTCTGTAATTTGCTTCAAGATACCTAAAATCTACCAGTCTCTAAAAGCAAAAGAAACATGGAATGCAATCTGATCTAGAAACAACATGAAAAAGAAAGTAACCAAAACACTTTAACTAGTGTCCCATCAATAATGCAATCACACTGCAACATCCCAATTTTGAAAAAAAGTGATTTTTTTCTCAGAGCACATATATTGTTATTTTCGATCTCAAGCAAATGTGCACACCTTTCAGCTCAGCTGTGCGTGAAAGTAAGGATGTGAGGCAAAGGTCTGTTTTCCAACTCAGGCCACTACACAGAGACACACCTATAAAAGCAATAGTTATAAAACTGAGAAAAAACAGGAAATAAATCACTTTATATAATTTGGTATTTTAAATTAAAAGAAAGAATCAAATTTCTTCAAGGTTTTGGGTACCTTCATGGGCTACTATGGGGGGAAAGCTGGGGGGTGAAACACCAAACCAAACCCAAAAATACTCTAGAAATAGGAGATTTAGAACAAAGTATGACAGATGCTATCAAAGTGTTCAGACTGGTAAATTTTAAGTGCATCCAGTTACTACTGCTTTCTGGAAGACACTTTTCTAGAAGACATAAAGGGTCAAAGGACCATGAAGATGGATGGCCTGGAAGGATCAGAAGTGACCATATTTTGTTTCCGTTCTTCCTACTAATAAAAACTGCAAACAAAGTTTTGCCTGTGACACGGAATGCAAAATCTCTATTATTAGCAATATCAACTAAATCCTTCCCCTCCAAAAGGTGGATGCCGCTCTTTCTTCTGTATTTCTACTCTTACAAACTTATATTTTTCTGCCTTCTGTTTAGTAGGTGTGGGGATTAATTGGCCAAGTCATCTCGACTACATGCAACGCTGCCTGAAGCCCGTAACCAGAAAGCAAGAGGAAAGCAGTGGTTTTTACAGCTCAGGACTGGTGTAAATTTGCGAGGCCTGAGTGGCTGCCACTTTGTGTTCTGTTTTTAATTTTCCAGGAGAGGGCTACACATGCAAGTGGGTGTCAGAAGTAGGAACTTCATAATTTCAGTCATCTCCCTTATCTACCTTTTTCCTGCCCTAATATAAAAAAGAGCAAATGTTGGCAGTAGATCATCTCATCCAATTCCCTCTCTTGGAAAGACAGACACCACCAGCCAGGACAGAGTCACACAGAGGCTTTTCCTTAGACACACTCCAGGCAGCCAACATCGAAGGCTGTAGGTAAAACTGCTGCAGTGAAAGGCCTGCTTTGGCCTTTATGTTTATCTGCTAGTGAATTCCTTTCTTTTTCTTGTGTATTTTCTTAGAAGGCTAAAAATACTTCAGCAGTGAAAGCCATTAATAATGGAGATAATCGTGTTGCGGAATTTGATGTCAAGTTAACTGTTTAAAGAAATAACAGCAAAACAAGGGTTTGGCTAACACTGCATCCCCCACTGAACTCAAAATAGAACCTAATTAACACAACGGGGGCAAAACAAGGGTTTGCATTAAACACAGTACTGATGCGGTCCATCAGCTTTTCTGACAAACAACTGCTCCACTTTTTGCTGATTCCCAGTTCACAGAAGCACAGACATTTTAGGCCAGCAAAGACCACAACATGCAGCTCTGATCTCCTGCACCACATGGGACACGGAAGTCACCCAGGAATCCCCGCAGTGAAGAGACGATGACTTCTGAGCCTCGTGAGCAAACACTGACCTCAGGGGTTTGTAGATGAAATAAACCCCAGGCCTGGTTATGATTTGCACTAAGGCTGGCCTACATCTATTCAAGGCTTTTTTTACCCTGCGAGGATAGACTGGAGACGGAAGAATAAAGTCCTGTCCCTCCTGGGAAGGCACCTCACACTTTGGGTCACAACCTCTTACTCTCTTAAATGGAATTCGCTCTTCAACACAGATTCTCTGAGGTGCATAAGCACAAGGAGAAGGTGGAACTCCCAGTATGCTGCTACTTGTGACTTAAATCATTACGTGAATCTCAGCCTTGAGCAGTAGAAGGCTAGAGGTTGATACCCCAGGAGTGATATCAATGGATGCATAGTTTTATGGACAAGACTCCAAAGCCAGAGGGGAGCTGCTGCCTTTCAGATAGAGTGACTGACAAAAACTGAACTGGCTGTAAACACTACGCTCTCAGTCTTCTCAAGAGGAACTACATTAGGTCAGAGGAAGCCAAGAGCAACTGCTCATTGATATTTGCAGTGCTAATGCTATTACAATGCATTACTTTTGAGAAGTTCAAAATCCAAGCGTAATTCAGGCTAGTTTCTCTCCAAGGATTTAACAGCCTCCCTTTAACCATATGTTTTTAACACACATGCCGCATTGTCAATTATTATGACTAATTATCCCTTTTTGTTGATTTGAGATTTGATTATTGATTTTGATTTCTTAAGTCTCCTCCTACTAAGAAAACTAATGGATGACATAAGAAAGAACTGAGACCTTGCAGTATTCCCTCTTGCAAGGAAGATGTGGGAGAGCCCTAGCACGCATCAGCCACACCGCTGGATAAGGACTCCTTCCTACAGGTGCTGTGCACTGCCTCTATTCATATCCTGAGAAATCTTGAGATCCTTATCCAGGCAAGGAAATACCTATACATCAATGGATGAAACCTTCAGACGCTGAGTCTAGCGTGGAAGGCAAGCCAAGTCTCACTGTGTGCTGGCCCACACATGGAGAAAAACACTAACCTACCCATTTTTTGGAACAACTAACTTCTACCCTTATTGCCACCCAATACGTGGAATAAGAGTGAGAGTTGCCTGAATAGCAGCTGGCTTAAAATACCTAAACCCACACTTTAACCCCCAAGCAGCTATCTTTAAAACACGGGCAGAAAGATACACCATTTTGTGGAACCTGAGCTTTCTGCAGTCTTCTAGCAGTATCACCTGGTCCCATCAGGACACTATCCTGTATGGCCCCCATAAGAGAGCTACATTCAAAGAAATAAAGGTTGTAATAAGTGCCAAATACCGCCATAGTATGCTCAACAAACACATCAGTCATTAAATACTTATCAAAGAGGATAGATGAACCAACAAAAATGATTTTGTTCTAGGAGCTGTCTTTGGGTCTTTCTACCTTTGGTGTTCCTAACAGAGGTGCATTGCTTCCGAATACAGCATTACAGCATTGCACTATCCAGCACAGACAGAGTTGTCTCGCTACACAGCGTCCGTGCAGCCCTGGGCCATCAGGAGTAACATCTACTGTTTTGCTAGCGTATTTACACACGCTAATTACAGCAACATCTAACTAGGAGGAAATGCTCCCTGGGGCTCCAAATGTGGAGCAGAGAAGAGGGCAAAGCCTTGCTATTGTTAAAGCATTAGCAAGAGGCCTCCTTTCACAGCACCCTTGAGGTGCTTGAGGTTTTCACCAACCTGACCCTTAGGTACTGACAATAAGACAGTTGCAGGAGAAATCCAGTCATGCTCGTCATTTGAACTATCTTGTGCATGTTTACCTACACAATTTAAGAGGCTGTAAACCACCTTCTTTTAAACAAAATTGTCTCATTTACATGATTGCATGGTGGCTTTTGTATATTTAAAACCCCTTTGATTACCATTGTCAATTAGATGGTTGACCTAGGCTGTCCCTGTCCAGGATTCAGCTACCTGAAGTCAGGCAAGAAGTACCCCGAGCCAGGCAGTCAGTCCCCAACTACATTGCAACAGAGCAGGAATTCCTACTGGGCTGCCCAACTGCCAACATTTTGCTGCTTTGCATGTAAAGAAAAAATACATTTTTTAAAATCAGTTTTGCTTGTCTGTTTGATTTCTACTTCTGGTGTTCTTTCCCAATTCAGTTTTCCCAGTTCTGACTCACACGTCAGCTGCTTTCAGTCTTCTGTATGCACATGTTGCTCACGTAAAACTATTCTCATTCAGGTTTGTTTATAAAAAACCCAGTCTTGTCCTACCCACAAAATGCATTTACTATAGATGACCACACAGTCAGGGGATAACCATGTGAAGTGACTTGTTCCACTTTCAGTTAGTGTCTTCTGTCCTTCGCATTGAAATCCCTTGAAATCCCATGTTATTGCATTAGATTCTGAATAGCAGTTGACAAAGTCATTAAATCCAGAGATATGTTCTTATTCTGAAGAAATTTCACATTGTCTTCTCTTACAGTCAATACAATAAGAATATGCGTATGGTGTGGAGTATCTAGACAATTATATCAGAAAGGAAAACCACATTACATTTAAAGGAAGGAAGGTGACAACTCTCAGTGATTTTCATCTGTTTTAAAAATTAGTACCAGATAAAACAAGCTAGGACCTTTGATAAATTTGTTGTTCCACATACCACTGTGTTCTGTATGTGGGCATTCAAGTCAGCACCAGTGAAACTGGTCTCCTGGCCAGTTTTTCAAAAACATATGATAATAGATTCATAGACTGAGTCAACTGCTAACTTGAGCAATGAATGCTCAAAACTAGCCCTTGCAAAGCAAGAGATGAGTGAGGAACATGACAAATATGTTTGGAACATTGTAAATGCAAGTCTTTCTCTGTTTTTCTAAATTGAAGGAAAATTGTGAGGTACATGAAGCCAAACAACCGCATTTACCAGTAAGTGCTGCAAACAAGGACTACAGAAATGCTGATTGACCTATTTTCTGTTCTTGCATGAACTTCAAAAGTAAAACAACTCCTGTAAATGCTGGTATTATCACATACAGCTAATGTCATCTAATTAATCACTGGTAGATATTACTGCCAAACTCTTGACAGCCAGGATACAAACACAACCCATCCTACGTTAACAGTCACCTTTGCAGGATCACCACTACTTGTTTAGCACATAGAGAGTACAGCTTGCTGGCATGGTAGCAAAGAATAAGGCCTCTGCAAGAGGGCAGAAGATACAGTCAAACTAAAAAGTATTTGAGCATCTGGAGAACATCTTTACCTGACAGCAAGCCACCTAGTCCCTGCTGGAAAAGTGTATGAAGCAGTATCTAAATACCGGTAAGTTCTACTCAGGAAGCCAAAGGTATTCCCTGAGCAGTCCAGAAGGATAATGTTCTCCCAGCAAGGTGAGAAGTAGGTACCATTAACTTGAAGTAGTAGACGGTTTCTGCCTGGATGTAGTGTCTGTAGGAGTCATCCCCTGGAGAGAAACAAAAACTGTGAGCTGAGCAGCAAGAACCCAAACAGCACTGTAGTCAGACTTCTGGAAGTTTCTGTTTCTGGAAGTGCAACCCAGCAGTGGTCTGTCTGCTAAAGATAGCCTGAGAGCCTTCCTCAAAAGACAGACTCCTCCTCTTCTTGCATGAATGCAAAGCCTCTTGCGCTGCAGGAGCATGTTCTGCCCAGCACCAAGCCCGGACGACAGGTCTGCCAGCGACCAGCCTGCTCGCCCTGCCGGTCCAGGATGGACAGTACGTGCGGGAGGGCAGGCAGTGCCTACAGTTCTTCTGGAGGCTGCTCTTTCAGAGCAAAGACGTGTGGGTAACCTTTCCAGGTTTAATTTTGATAGCTCAATATTAATGAAAAGGCTGGAGATCCTGTAGGAATACTCAGGAAGCAAGAACTGCAAGGAGGACCTGGGTTTGCTCTTTTTCCAGTTATGCATTTTTTTCTTTACAAACTGCATTTAAGTCTATAAAAAGATGCAATGAAAAGTCAAACCACTTTGCAAGATTTCTAAGGGACAGACAAACCCTTTGCTCCTTCTCCCTACACAGTCACACACAATCAAGTTTAAAGTTCAACAAACATGAGTGCTTACAGATTGTAGATGCCCTAAACTCTCCCAGGGAGAGACCAGCCATGTCTTGTTCTCAGGCTATTATAAATAAGAGCAAAAGAATATAATTTGACTTAAAAGAACATAATTTGACTAATGCACTTCTTATCAAACAAAACAGTAAAGCATTCTTCATTGCTCTGCAGCACAGAAGCAAGCTTCTCTGAAGGACTGCAACCACCAGCTTGCTTTTTCGTCTTTTTTATTATGCCGTTTTTTCCAAAATATTCCAGATCTTTTATTTATGCTCTCTGCATTGGCTGCATCTAAGAGGCACACTATCCGTTGCTCTACTACACCCAATTGCAACCGTTTTGGCACTGCAGGTTGCGTTAGCTGTACCTCGAGGACTCAGCACTTGCTCCTCGCTGCACTGAGCACAGGGCAGTGCTGGCTCCTACCTCATGCCCATCTTCAGTCAGGCCTGGGTTATACCGTGCACAGACAACCCGCTGCCACGCTGGCCACCCCTGTGCTGTACACAGCTCAGTGGCGTGAAATACAGTGTCCTTGAGCAGCCGAACCCAACACAAGGGGACACAGAGCCGGAGAGGGGCCGCAGCCCTATATTCTTGCTGCGGACATTTCAGATGGTGACACTGTTCTCCTCAGTCCCATTACACGACCCACGGATGTTGCTTAGTGCTGTGGCTATTCCCTGTTCACACGACCAACAAGTGGCCGATGGCATTATCCAACACATGACACCTCTCTGCTGGGAAAAAACTATGGTGCGTTTGAACGTGCTGCCAGTGCTTCCCATGCTCCCATGTTTAGCTGTCTTTTATCCACTGGAGCCTGCAAAGAGGCTTACTACGAGGTATGAGTTTGTCCCCATCCACCCCCTCCTTCCCTGCACCATGATCCAGGCAGTTTCAGAGGAGCCTATTGGGGCAGCCATGCAGCGGGAGGCGGCGTCTACTCCCCTCCAGCACCATCTCACAGCCGCAGGCGTGCTGGCAGACGGGAGAGGAGATGTCCAGGCTGTCCTCCAGAGACCAGGGAGAAGCTGCTCCTAGTTGGATCTCACCCTGTTTAGGGAAGGTCAACTAGCTATTATATAGACCGCTCCTTTTTCAACACAAAACCTGGAGCACACATTAAAAAAAAAAAAATAGACTTTTTAAAAAATACTTTCTAACTTTCAAAAGGAATTAGATAACAGCTATAATGGCCCCACCTACTCTTGATCCTTTCTGCTGCCAGAATGTTTTGTGTAATAAATCATGAGAGCACTGCATTACGCCGAAGCTAAAAATGGAGCAGAGTCAGGAGGCATCTCAGCGCTCTGCATAGAGAATACACAGAGTCGTATTTGATAACATCTACACTCGGTCTGATTTTAAGCTTCCTCAGGTGGGATAAAGAACCCAAAGGAGGAGGGAAAGGTTCAAGGGGCAGCACAGGCTAGCTTTTGAACCTTTTTCCTTTCATCTTCACTTTCATCACATTTTGATTTGGGCTGCATTAGCCCCTGGAAAGGGTTCTGCTTAACAGAACACTGAAGGCATCACTTAACATGTCCCCAAAGCCAAGACAGTTGTTGAAGAGTAACGAGAGAGTGCAGCTGAACAGCAGGATACAGGATCATCTTTCCTCAAATTGGAGGGGCAAGATCAAATTATTTCTTCCAGACCTGGAGAGAGAGAGAGCTACTGAAAAAAGTCCCACTAGCTGTACAGGGGCTAAAATACTGATCTAGAATTTAAAATAAGTAGCAAGCACTGATCACAGCGGCAGACTCGATAAGGCATCTCGTTCTTGCTGAGAGCTGACACGTTGCTCCAGCTGTATCCCAAAGCCCCGTCCCAGGCACCCTCGCTGTAGGTGATGGCTATCCATGCCGCACCTGGCTAAACGTGACCCCCGCCCAACCAAGTGGGTCAGCGGAGCTTCTGCTAGGCAAACGGGTGAATTAAACTATCACCTCAAAGGTTTACTCATAACAAGAATAAGAGCTTTTAACATCTGCTAGGGACAACTCTGGAAAACAGTCATGAACAGAATTTTTATGGCTTTTAAGAAGAAGTTTAATTACAACAGCTGAATTCTGCAGATGGCTGAAAAATAGACCCTGAATACTAGCACTCACTTGAATTGAATAAAGCAGTATGTTTCAGCTGTTGACACTGAAAAAGGTTTTGGAACAGATTCATACCAGGGAATCAAAAATGAGATTTTTTTTTAAATTTCTTCAATTAGTCCTACCATCTAGGAACCAAATTTCAGTGAGAGCTGAAACTCATGGGGAGCTAATGAAAGTACAGTTGCAGGCTGCTAGTTAGTCCAGGCAGTTTTAACACCCTCAGCTGCTGGAAAGCAAATGGACGGGCTCTCAGATTTCTGGCAGGCTTTACTGCTGCACATTTATCACGTAAAGAACCCTGTGTGACGCAAAAACATCTTAAGGGTTCTTTCCATGTCCAGATGGTATTGTTCTTTCTAGGCTAGTCTGATAGATGTCTGATCTTAAGGCAGCCTGGCAGGCTACTTAGATCTTCCCCTCAGATGTCTCCATGTTTTCTTCTGTGACTGATTTACTGGAACAAGAAAAAATGAAGAGCAAAACTCAAAATCGCTACTTGCAGATGTACACGAACTGCAATTACGCAAAGAAATCAAAAGGAGCCACCTCATTAAGAACTGATCAAATATGTGAGTACCTCTTCTGAAAAAAGAGGAGGAAAAAGAAGAACAGTTAATGACTTTCATGATTTGAATTAATAGATATTAAGGCCAGCAAGACTATTATACTTACCAGCCGGTCTGATCTGCAAAACACCAGCCAAAGAAAACCTCAAGACTCTTCTGTTCCCACTGAATTATTTTTAAGTCTACACACAGGCGTTCATTAAGCACGTTAATTTAGTCCTTCCATCATCCTCCACTATTCCAGCTTTATTATTTATTACAGATAAAACAAAGTAAGGTGATTTCATTGCTCACACCTAGTACTTCTTGTGCCTTTCCCTGCATGCTGTAAAACAAGTGGATTTACAAATGACCTGGTCTGCTTTCTATGGCACTGCTTGCCATTCTGGCCACAAACCAGCACCAAACCATAATCCCTACTGAGGAAAATTTGAGGACAGCAAAAACATACCAGTAGCACTTATCTCACTAGCACTTTCAGTCTCTTTCCCACTCAATTAAATGTCCCATTTTAGAAATAATTTTATCTGTGTTTCCTTTAAATACGTTCTCTGCACTGTTTTCTGTCTATCTTAATAAGATTTTAACTCTAATAATGAGTTAAGTGTAGCATTTAGTCTCCAGCTAGTGTCCATCATGCTACCTACTTCAGTGCAAAGCATATTAACATTGCAGAGCACTCTCTCACTTGAACACTTAACACATAACCATCACTTAATGCTAAAGCGTGCACCATTGGTGACAGCATTGCAGCCTAGTCTGGTTTAGTTATAGGGAGACTGCATCTCCCATGTCCATCTGTTCCCAGTAGGCATCCTAAACAAATGTAACTCAAAAAAAAAAAACCCACCCAAACTTAGAAACCATTTTTTACTTCTGAAATGCAGTAATTTTTCCATCTTCAATCTTCATGATCAAATCCTTCTCCCATGATAAAACCAGAATCATGAGATCAATTCTCCTCCTTCAGTCACTAATCAGCCCAGGAGAATTTTCTCAGTTTTAGTCCCCCTGGCCTTGACGCCAGGCCCAAATACACTTTGGATCCGGATGGGCAGAAAACTCCCAGGACAAGAAAAGTTCCAGGCATGGGCATTGCCCTGGCTGCTAGGATGGAAATAGGAGTTGCAAAACAAAAACAAGTCTCCAGGGGCTGATACTCTCTTCTGGCATCAGTGCCAGGCTGCTGTGCAACCAACCAAATACTGTTTCTCATAAACACCATGGTGATGAGGACCATATAAAGGCCCTGAGGGTGGAGCAGTCTCCACTCACAGAGGCCTGAAGGACTGCACAGCTATCAACCCATGACAGGATGTCCCGAGAGAACAAGCTCCCTAGCTGATCCCGAGTTTTGCACAGTTTTCAAGGTAAAAATCAACACAGATGTGTAACTTCTTGAGCTAGACTCCAAAGATTGTTAAAAAAATAAATGAATAAATAAAAGTTACAGTGGTATTCCTCTACAGATGGAGGGGAACAAGATAAAAAGAGAGACAAAAAAATGGAGTCGAGGGAGGGAGGAGTTCTCTAAGACTGAGGTCTTTCCAGGCATTTTTTAAAGCCAAACAAAAAACAAAACAAAAGTTCATCAACTGAGTTCTGGTGCAGGAAGAATATGCAGTCTGTAACAAGGATCTCTGCTAGGATGGAAGGGTTGCTCCTGATTTTTTTCTCCTGTCAGGAAGTACTGTTTTTTAATGGGGGTGGAGGGGAGCTGGTGCATGTGTGTTCATGATAGGACATTTTAGCTCCTTAAAGCATTGCTTTAATTAAAGAGTTAAGGTCTGCAATCTAAGGACCTTGTATCATGCATAACCACTGGCTTAAACAGCATTGAATCACGAACTCTATCACGTACATACAATCCAGAGACAACAGTGAGATTAAACACTATCGCCATTAAGACATGTTTTGCAAAGCGTCTTCTACTGAGGATGTATTTTGATAAAATATGACTCTTATCTCCATGCTATGGATATCTGGGCTGTTATTCTAAAAAGAATTGAACTATTTTTCTTCAGTTCAGAAAGTTTAATTTTATTAAGTGACTGCAAAGTAATGTATGATATTTATAAGCAAGTCATGAAGACTGCAGGCTAATACTGGCACAGTCAACTTGCACAATGAAAGGAAAGATTAAGCCTGCTGTCTCAATTGCACTTGTGTAGTCAATTTATTTTGCATACTGAAGAACTGAACAAAACAGTGCTCTTATTTAATTTAAACACAAACAAAAATTAACATTTGGACTTCTAGCTAAGCAGCCAGAAATTACTTTCACTGCTTATAGTGCAGTGCTGATACTCTTTCTATAAATAAGTAGCCTAATGACATCCAAACAAACCAATCAGTCAAAACAGGGACACAAAATGAAAAACAGTTTTAATACCCTTGCCATTTTAGCATGCCAGAAGTTAATTAGCGGTATTAAAATTTGAGTTTTGAGACCCTAACCGAGGTTGGTTTCAACTACTCTAGACAGTATAAGGCTGCAGAGCAAGGCTAGCCAAAGCAGAAATTCAGTATTTTAAAATACTGAGAGAGTCCCTAAGACTAAAGGCCTTGTTTTAAGAAAACAACCAGGACATGTTAGATTGTATACTTTTAAAGGTTTTGTCTTCTGGTTTACAGGTCTCAAAATTCTTATTTCCCCTGGTTTACCCAAAGCTTGAGAAACTAGAAATGGTATTTAAAGGTGAGAACTGATGGTAATCATCTCAAAAAGAAGTCGCTCTAAAACCAGCAGTGTGCCGAGTGTCTCTGTGAGCACATGCTGCTCTTAATATAAGCAACCTGTTCAGCTAATGTTATATTTAATCTTCATACAATGCTTACTGAGGGGAAAAAATATGAATCTTGTAAGAAATTTATTGCATTTAATATTTCCCATAAACATGATGCACATGGTTTACTGATGTATCTCCAGGAGGCTGTAAGAGTGAAAAAGCAGCCTCCATCCCTCCAAGTGCTAACTGCAGCATTACTGCCAGACCATTACCCCTGCCAGGGAGGGGAGGCAGCTGCCTCCAGTCCCACCTTGGCAAAGTGGGGCCCAGCCTCAAGAAATGAGGAGGCTAAATCTTGTCAGAGGCAAGCCCTAGAGTCTGCTGGCCTGGGCTGGCACGAAAGAGAGTCACCTTTAATTGCAGGCCTAGGCCTTGCTGTTCTGGGCATTTCTGGTCCCCTCAAACTGATTTGTGCAGCTCAGCAGGGATGGAGGCCAGCACCGTGGCAGACTTCAGTCCCAAATGTTTGCTGGAGGGCTATCGGAGCTCATGTTCTCCCTCCTGCCTGCAAGCAGACCAGCCTTCTACCAAACTGATGTCAAACACACCCAGAGAAAGTTCCACTGCGACTGGGTCAAACTAAAGGACTCAGCAGCCAGCTCGGATAGCTCCGTGCCCACCACAGCCTCTGGAAGATCTTCTCCACCAATCTGAAGGATCAGCCCTAAATAGCAAGCTCTGTAGCAGCCAACAAAGAAATCCAAACAGAAAAACTTAATGGGAGATACAATGGTCAAGCTGAGACTGGGTGTTCTCCCTGTCTGAAAAACTCCCAAGACTACAGATTGTGTACACACTAGTTAAACCCTAACTTTAAAAAAATACTAGGATGGCGTATCTATTGTGCATATGGTCTCTCTAGGCCTCTCTATCATGAATGTTTCTAGAAGAAACCCAGCATACTTGTCCATCCACTGAGATCATGGCAATGCCTTTCAGAGATCTGGTTTGGGTGTCATCTGCTCAGCAGAGCTCTGTTTTGGCCAGACCATGGGATAGGCTGCCCAGAAAGGCCATGGGGGGGGTCTCCATCCTTAGAGATACTCAAAACTCGACAGCAACATACCCAGGCCACCTGCTCTAACTGGGCCTTGCTTTGAGCAGGAGATGGGAATAGAAGCATCCAGAGGTCCGGTCCAACCTACCTGATTCTGTGGTTCATGTCTCCCCTAAATCTAGCAAGCTGAAACTGTGCATGATATTAACATGAAAAATAATGAAGGTAAAAGTCAAAGGAGGTTATATTTGGTAGGGTTAAGATATGGAAGAAATCTTAAACTGAAAATTTTGAGGAAAGACAAGAATAGACAAAGGTTTCACTAACTCCTGCTTTGCTGTAACCCAGACCAGTCATTCACGGTTCACCGTAGCCAGATACTATTTTAAGAAAGAGGCTTGAAACTTTTACATGAAATATAACTTTTAAACAGCAAGAAAAATATTCCGAAGTGTCTTGTGGTTAGTGAGTTCTTTTATCTATTGGAGCTCAATTCAGTTCTCATGAGGTCACAGTCCATCCATTAATTTTAGGGCAATTTGGATCCCAACTTAAATTAGTTGGCTGATCAGCCCATCTTTTTAGTCTCAGCATTTTGGATAGTCACAGTCATGGCCAAAACTGATTATAAAGAGTCCCTTTCAGGCCATTCCACTTTTAGTGAGGTCCCAATGTTTTTTTCAGGAGGTTAAGTGACTGTATCAATTCACGCAGTAAATCATTGACTTCAAAGTGCATTTACTTGCTCCCCGTTGCCCAAGTTCATCCACCTAACTTGTTTTCTTTAACGGTGGCACCTAAATTGCTACCCAAGAGCTCTCCATATTCTGTGCAAAGAGAAATGAGTTGTCATTTAAAAGCTTCAAATGCTTTGGAGTGAATTTGGGCTGACATATCTAGATCTCCCAATAGTAACAGCTACAGACAGATCAATGCTTGTGCGTCAGAGATGGGACTCTGCTTTCTGGCTCCCACTATTTTGGAAAGTAGACTACCACAATTTTCACTGTCATAGTAATTCACTAAATAAAGAACACCGTATTCAACAGTGATTATTGAAAGTAAGCTTAACAGAAATTTTCCATCAAAAGTATAGATGGAAAACACAATTTCTGTAAAAATGCAGTGAAAATCGAAACAAAATAGATCATAGTGACCTCCACATAAGAGACAGAGTGGTCTGTGTTTCAGAACTTCGTTGTTTCTTTCCTTTGAATGGAAAGAAACAACAAATATGCTGACTGATCAGTAATTTCCTGGCCTTGTTGAACTTCAGTTCATGGGAAACATGGAAACAGGAGAGGAAATGAGCTGCCTCTTTGCAAGCACCCAGAGGGTTGCAGAGTGATATGGAAAAAGTTATGTGGATTTATCAGAGACAGATTGTGTCACAATTCCTCCCATGACAGGATAAAAGGCCTTTTGGGGCAAGACAGAAGTAGGAGGTGCTCTGTATCTTCAGTTAATATACAGCTTTTTTATGGTCTTTCACAATACAAAACTAGAAAGTGCTTCTCAGCGGTTCCCTGCCAAACAGGAAGGCCGTACTGTGTGATACTCGCTTAGGTCTGGACTGAGACAGTGAAATAGAGAACATGCATTTTCTATATATGGTACAGACAGCATCTGGAAGGGGCTGTGACATGGGAGGACAGGCTCCACATGGGAGGACAGAATTAGAATTTTAAAGGATTTGAGAAATCAGTTGGAATGGACTTAAAATAAGAGGATAATACAGCATGAACAAATGAAGAAGTTATCATCAGCTGCACAAATGCAACATGGAGAATGGGTGGATGTGGGGATCAGATAGGGTCACAAATACATGTTTGTGTCACGCTGTGGCAAAAACACACAGACAAACAAATGATGACGCTAAAACAAACTTCACCTTGGAATTTATAAACATTTGCTTCACTTGTAGATGTTAATGCTTCAGCAAAAGTACTGCACCCAGGCTGGTGCAGTCTCAAAGCATGGACTACCGCAGGGTGACCAAGTAAGAGCACGGATAATTAAAGACGATGAGAACTGCAGTCGTTGCATTTGCTCCAGGATTTTTCTACTTCTGTTCTCTGCTACTGCTCATGATCCCTGACCACATTACACCTTCCAAGTGATTCCTATTCCCATTACTCATCCTGCATCATATGGACCGCTCAGATGAGATTTTCCATATTGCAGCATGAGAAATTTTGTTCTGCAGGAACCCCGTTCCTTTAACAACCACATAGCAGTGGTCTCATAGGGAAATGCATTGGGAAGTTACAAATGGGACAGCCAGCATCAGAACTAGAACCGAGGCCCTGGGTTCATATCACCCCACTAAAAGCAAGGCTAATTTCCTTCTTGCCTACACCCTTTATTTCCGTGTATAGCCAGAGCAAAAAGCTGTTCTCTCTGTCCCAGATGATTTGATTGATACAGAAAGGACAGGGAGGCACAGCAGCTGTTCAGTGACATTACACCTTCTACTGTAAAGTGAGAGGGGAAAAAAATCAGATGAAAAGGAGAAGCAAAAGTGATGTACTTACAGAGACAGCAAAAAGCCAGCGGAGGGAGAGAGTCACTGCTAATTGAAGAACTCCCTGCATTTTAACAGTCCTTGAGAGTCCAAATCTACTCATAGTATCATAGAATGGTTTGGGTTGGAAGGGACATTAAAGATCATCTAGTTCCAATCCCCCTGCCATAGTGTTCCCACCCCCCCGGCCATAGCCAAGGCCCCCTTCCACTAGACCAGATTGCTCAGAGCCCCTTCCAGCCTGGCCTTGAACTCTTCCAGGGAGCAGCTTCCAGTCACAGCTTCTCTGGGCAACCTGTTCCAGTGCCTCACCACCCTCAGAGTGAAGAATTTCTTCCTTAGATCTAATCTAAATCTATCCTCTTTCAGTTTAGTAGTCCTGTCACTACATGCCCTGGTAAAAAGTCCCTCTCCAGCTTTCCTGTAGGCCCCCTTTAGGTACTGGAAGGCTGCTATAAGGTCTCCCCAGAGCCTTCTCTTCTCTAAGCTGAACAAGCCCAGCTATCTCAGCCTGTCTTCAGAAGACAGGTGCTCCAGCCCTCTGATTATCTTTGTGGCCTCTTCTGGACTCACTCCAACAGGTACATGCCCTTCTTGTGTTGGTGGCCCCAGAGCTGGACACAGGGCTCCAGGTGAGGTCTCACCAGAGCAGAGCAGAGGGGCAGAATCCCCTCCCTCGACCTGCTGGCCACGCTGCTTTGGATGCAGCCCAGGGTACGGGTGGCCTTCTGGGCTGCCAGCGCACATTACTGGGTCATGCTGAGCTTCTCATCAACCAACATTCTCATGTCCTTCTCCACAGGGCTGCTCTCAATCTATTCTCTGACCAGCCTGTATTTGTGCTTGGGATTGCACTGACCCACGTGCAGGACCTTGCACTTGGCCTTGTTGAACTTCATGAGGTTTGCACAAGCCCACCTCTCAAGTCTGTCAAGGTCCCTCTGAATGGCATCCCTTCCCTCCAGCATGTCAACCGCACCACACAGCTTGGTGGTGTTGGCAGACTTGCTGAGGGCGCACTCCATCCCACTGTCCATGTTGCCAACAAAGATATTAAACAGCACTGGTCCCAATACTGACCCCTGAGGAACATCACCCATCAGTGGTCTCCACTTGGACATCAAGCTGTTGACTGAACTCTTTGAGTGTGACTATCCAGCCAATTCCTTATCCACCGGCTGGTCCATCTATCAAATCCATGTCTTCAATTTAGAGACAAGGACGTCATGTGGGACTAGGTCAAATACTTTGCACAAGTCCAAGTCATGGGCAACTGTAGCACCAAAAAAAAGCTCCACAAGAAATAAAAGCATCTTTTTTCTTTTTATGTTAAGTAATATCAACCAAGCATACAAAAATCAAAAGCAACAGATGTCTTAGAAGCAGCATGAGAATTCACAGTGGCCCACCCTTGTTTGCTGTACATCAAAAACTTAAGACATTCATCAAATAGCCTTAAGATTTTCCTACTGTGGGATGCTGCAGATACCCACATTTTCAGCTCACTATATGCTTAGGAAACACTATACCTTAAGAGGAGACAAGCAAGAGTGTTGGTTCAGGAATCTCAGCTCCTCAGGCTGAGGGAATGTTATGGAAATGTGTGGAAAAGATAAACTTATCTCTGAGCAGATAGTATAAACAGTCATCATTTCAATGCCAGTGCCTGTAGGAAGCTAAGGCCACCTGCACTGCCTCAGAAAGTGTTTTTTATTCACTGTTTTCCGTAAAGCATGATGTTCTTTTGCCATGGGTAAGATCTCCACAGCAGTGTGGTCCCGCTCTCCCACCAGAGCCCAGCAACAGGACTGGCTGCGCTCCCAGGCCAAGGGCAGGGACGTGGCAAGGAAAAGCTCCACCACCAGCACGAGAGATACCTCCGGCTCCTCGCTTCTCCCGAAGCCCTGCCACCACCACCACCCCGGCTTTGTGTGCGCGCCAAGCTCCCCTGCCTGGCGCGGAGGCGGGCAGAGCGTGCTCTGCCCACGCTGCACCATGGGGCCAGGAGCACCTCCCTCCTCCCGCTCGGCCATCATCTCCCTTACATAAGCAAAGGTAACCCAGAGGCCACGGCAATTTCTGCATGAATACGTGTCATACAAGATATCTGCTGGCTCACAAGCTCTTTTTTGTTTGCTTCAGACACTGCTGCCTGATAAGGAAAGCAGAACCACTTTAGCCTTGAGAAAGGACAGCGCTTACAAAGGCATCCGTGCCGCCCAGTCCTTACTGACGCACACGTCTGGGCTGGAGGACAGACACAAGCCATCTCTCCTTCAGTTTGCCATGAGGGCCAAAGGAAAGGGCTTCAACCTTCATCATAAACCAGCACATTTAATACACAGTTGTCATCAGTACACTGCTCGTCAGCTACACGAAATTAATTTGCTACTGATTTTCTATTTGGAGGATCATTCTAAAGACAAATGAGGGATGAATTGTGAAATAAAAAAGGTAACATTGGCACATTTTATAAGCAAATCTCTTTCTCATGGTGTTTTGCAGGATAATGCACAACCATGTGAAGTTTTTATGGCTACAGGTTGAATATGTGCTCCATAGGACATCAGAGAAAGGGGGAGACCACAAGGCTTTTTGCCCCTTTCTCCCCAGCTCCCCTCCTCCTTAATTCAAGCACGGCCACTCAGGCAGCATGTGTTGTAGCTACATGAGCAAAGGGCCTCCCTCACTTTTAGAGCTTTTATCTGAGAGATCCATTCTGCCACTCCCCAACAGCACAAAGGGAACCAGAGACTAGTCTGCATTTGAACAGGTGATACAGGTTTGAGAAGGACAGTTTAAAAAGAGACTATAAAACAGAAAAAAAGTGCAAAATCTATAGCTATCAAGAGAAACCCACTAATAACCTGCTGGGAGCACACGGGAATTGCATTATGTCCTACCATTTTCCACCATTCCTCTCAACAGAGTGCAGCATTTGATATATGCAAGCAAGATTCTTAGGCGATGGCAGATGAACACAACTCATTTCTTCGATCATTTGAAAGTCATTAGGATTAGAGCGCTGCATGCACCAGAAGCATCAAATTAAGCACCCATCACAGGATCAGTCCCCATTATCCCCCAGGTTTTTGCAAATCAACACTGCAAATTAAGTATTTTAGTGAAAGAACTCTTAATTTGTTTTCTTGGTTAGCAATGATTTAATTATGTTTACTTTTAAAACACAAGATGATCAAAAGTTCGTTCTTTTTTTTTTTTTTTTTTTTTACATAGCTAACAAAGCTGTAGCTAACCAAGCAATATTTTACTACTCCATGTTACAATTCCAAAATTGTGATGTGAATGTAGAAACTAAAATTCAAATTAAAACTCATATCTCACTAGGTTGCTATTAAACCTGTTAACAATACTAGCATTACCAAGGATTAGTAGAAACAGTTGGAAAGTACTGTGCATAAGCAATAAGAAGTAGCAGCAAAGCAGGGAAAATGCAACAGAACCAACTTTCAAATCATTTTATCCATCTGTACCATAAACAAAGAAATTCTATAACCTAATTCTTTCCTCCTATTTCTAGGTCTCCCAAGTCTGCTTTTTTTTTTCCCCAGGCCAGTTTATCTTCTGCTACCACTCCATGTACTGTGCACACAGCATCTTTTACACAGTATGCCACAAAAAAAGCCAAAAACTGTTTAAAAAAAAAATGTAAAAGAAAATCTTTTAAAACTATGATTCTTTCCCCAGGTGTTATTACATCACACACATGTACCACAAGTGGAAAAGGAGAGAAGGCAGATGTAGGACATGCATAATGCTAGACCTGTGCATTTCCAAAGGGAGAGATTGCCACAAAGAATTAAATTATTTTCTCTCTATGCAAAAAGCACACAAACACAACCAAAAATAAAACTGTATGTTATTAGCCCCCTCATATCCCATTCTATGCAGGCCACTTCGGAGCAAATGTGCCTCCTCTTTCACAGCTGTATATGGTCTCCAAAGTAGCTTAGTATGCTGACAGACTGAAAACCCTCTTTGGGAAGTCCTTTTTGAGCCGTTATCGTACTGTGGAGCAGTTGCAGCTCCAATTCAAAGAGGCCCTTCAGTCTGTGGTCCCAGGATCCCACTGAAACAAGGCAGCCAGTTTTTACACTTCATCTCTTAATGAGTTAGAAGTTTAGGAGAAGTTACAATTTCATACAGAGAGTCACCCTCGTGACTCTTCCCCAAGCCACATACACTGCCCTGATTACTTCAAGTAACTAAATTCAGTTGTGTAATTCTGCGCCAATTATTTTTTTTCCAAGTAGGAAATCAGGACTTTGATACAGAACACGCAGATGCGCATATCCAAGTGTATGCATTTGCTTATGTGTATGTTCATGCTTCATAAACCTTCTGCTAAGGTTTAATTCTCATTGGATCATAAATATCTGAAGAAGATTGAGCTCAGAGGATTTTCACAGAGTAAACACTTTAAACCTCAGAGCTGGATTTTATTTCCTGCTGTTATGCAAGCAGTTTAAAGCAGTGAAATACATTCCGGAACTACCAAACACATGTCCCAGGACTTGTCACATAGTGATTGATTTCTCCATCTTTCCAACAAGATCCCAGATACTCATCTCAGCCAAGGACTGCATATTCTTATCATCTATTACAGTCAAGTTGTTTTTTCTTGCCTGTAGGCCAGACAGAAATTTGCTCCAACTTGAAAACAGAATTCAGGAGAAACAGCTCCTAGAGAATCCTTATTTCCCAACCAAACACCTCTCTGAAGAAAGATTAGGCAACATTTTTGCCTTGTGATATTCCCAGAGGAGTGAGGATAGCACTCCTTTAGAGCAAACTGCTGAAAAATTTCAGGTAAACACCCACCCACCCTGTTGCTCTAGTCTCACCTTTCTCCCAGCCAGGGCTATCTCCCTCAGGTGGTTTCAGTAGAGAAAATTTTCACCTTTATGACCAAATCCTGAAGCACTGTGACAAAATTTACAACCAACAGAAGCAGCTGTTAATAATTCCATGTTAAACCTCCAATGAATTCAAGCCTGAATCTAATTCTGCAGTCATTTCCTCTGAAGCCATAGGACCACTTGTTAAAGGGTAAGATCTCCACAAACATCAGTAAAAGGTGTGTGACTAGTCACTGGTTTAAGCATGTTTCATTGCAAAAGTACTTTCAGGAAGTTTGCATCTGTCCATGTGCTGTCCTGAGGGAAAAAAAAACCAAACAAACAAAAAAACCCAAAAAAAAACCCCCAAAAAACCCACAAACCTCAGAACCAGAACTAACAGAAGAAGTAAGTTCTTGTTTTGACTCCAAAAGAATAGCCAAATTGATTCCAACCACAAAATCGGTCTGGAAAGTGATATGGGAATGTAACTCCAGTGAAAAGCAGGAATCTTGACTCTGAGATGAAGTTTGAAGGAAAAACCACCTCAAATAAGAATCTTGCTTTAACTAAAAGAGTCAATGCTACTTTCCCACAGAGCTGTAAATCAGGACCCTGTACATGCAAAAAAAAAAAAAAAAAAAAGCAAAAAGCTCATATATCAGCTGGCAAAACCAACAACCAAAAGCTATTCCAAAATATTAAGAAACTGGTATCATCTCTACAAGCTGATAGGGGTGTTTGCCCTCTATTTAACCCTTCTTAAAATCGCGACTGTCCTTTTCCCCCCCTTTGCTGTCTTGTTTCCAAATTATTATTTTTCCTAGTCTTCTTACAAATTGTATCTCTGGGCCTACATGCAGACAAGCAATTAGAGTTAAAAAAAAAAAAAAACAAACCAACAAAACAAAACAAAACAAACCAACAGAAAAAACCAACGAAGACTTGCTCCTCTGAACACGGAAGTAAAGATGTGTCTTCAGGAAGAGTGCAAATAATCCTATACCTCTCACCTCTCTAGTGCTTACACACGTTGGTGTCAATCTCAGGTAGCTTTCTAGGCCTTCACCTGTCATTATACGTACTACACTGTAATACAGAGCCAGCTCTAAGCTTCTTGCTTGCAGTCAGTGTTGCAAAGTGCAACTCTGTGCGAAGGACAGAAGAGCAGACGCCCCAGGCACCAGACTGAAAGGAAATGAAGAAATTTTGAGGAGCCAGGGAAGAGCAAGGAAGCTGTGGAAGAAGCACAAAGAAGCCCTTCTGGGGGCTTTATCAGACTGCTCTTTTCTTGAGGGGCCAGGTACCCCTGAGGGACACCGCTCGTCACCAGACGCAATCTGTGCCCGCAATGAAGTCAAAACAGTCCTTGAGGACTGTCATGTTATGTTGGTGGCTGCAGCTTGAGGCAGCAGGAGCACCAGAGCAACACGCACGTGACACAATACATGCTGTTGAGAAAGCAACACCAGCATCTCCTCCTCTCCTTCCCCTCGGGGTACCGGCCACTTGCTCTGGGTCCATACACACCCCCATACAAACATGCTCACTCCTGCTCTGAGATCTTTCCAGACAAATGCAGAGCTCCCTATGCTCAGCAGGTCCTTGCCGGCATGTGCAGACCCACACGTAGGAACCTCAGCTCAGGATACAGAAAGAGCTCCCATAAGCAAGCAGGAGAAGCGAGCAACGTATGGAAGGAACAAATGGGACATGACACTGAGATGCTCCGGGAATGATCTGAGGACCCCTCAGTGGTATTGAAGTCAGTTTCTTCTTCCCAGCAGCCAGAGAACATGCAACATTAGGATTCCTGGAAGCCTAAAGTAAGTGCAGGCAGACCTACGGCTTTAGCACCCAACAAAACCTGTTTTGCTCTGCCATCCGTTTTGATCTGTTTCCTGTGACAACCATCTCCAGTTGCCTGTGGCTAAGAGCCACCCCTGTTGCATGGCACAGTTTAACTGTGGTAGTTATTGGCAGTGACGTTCTGGAGGACAGAAGTACAAATGGGCTAAAATGTGGAAACCTCAAGAAGGCTGTGACCACCAGTAGTAAGAACAGCAGCTCAGACACAGGCTTTGGCTCAGGATGCTCCCCTAACAACACCGATAACCAAAAGTGAGCTATTGTAGCAATGATCCCTTCCATACATATCTATAGTTATATCTCTATACACACCTACGCAGCTTGATGTTTAAATTTGTGGGTTAGTATCTAATACTGATTGTCATGGGAGACTGACAGTGTGACCTGGTATGGCCGTTCCTCTGCCAGAGAGAGATAATCAGTAACAGCTCTTCTCATGACTCTTGTATGCCGCGGGGTGCTGCGGCAGCAGTGGGAGCAGGATATATGGATACCCAGTGGTGTCCCAGAGAAGGGGTAGCTAATGGCCAGCCAGCTGGAGATGATGCATCAGCAATGTCCTGAGGCACGTGGACACCTCGTTGTTGTTTAGAGAGACGACAGTGAGCAGCCTTTACTCCCGCTTCATTCACAGCAAGGCTACCTGGCACCCAGACAAGCGTTGCTGTGTTTGTTGTTGCAGTGGAGATTGAAGGTGATGAGGGTGCCGGCTATTTAACAGTACGGCCTTGGAGACCTGCAGGATACACCAGTTCTGGTCAGATGCATTGGAAAAAAGCACTTTCCTCCTTTCAGCCTTGATGCTACAAATGTACTATAAAAAGACATATAATTTGATGGGTTCTAGTTTGTCTGGAGCAATATAAGCTTGTCTAAGAAAGAACAGGAACAATCACAGAATCATAGAATCGTTTAGGTTGGAAGAGACCTTTAAGACCATCGAGACAAGCCGTAATGCATCTAGACTGTCAGTAGGTTTTAATCAGCCTGAGGACTCTCTGACTTCCTCAAAGTGTGTAGCTGGCAGCACATTTCACCATAAAAGTGAGGTATTTTTGCTCACACCTACGCATTAAATGTTGGCAGGGACTAAAGCAGAGTTTTGTCCCATTCTGAAATAAAGGATTAGGGAATGAAAGGATGAGAAAACAAGCCTTGCCCTTGCTCCTAACAGGTAGCACTGGCAGTTTAAACAAAAACAGAGAAGAAAGTTCAGTGGCCTTACAGCTTCTGCTTCAGATCACTCCTGCCTGGGACATCCCGGTCCTTCTAACCAACACAGCATGTACTGCCTGAACACAGTGTTGGTGGTGGTAGCAGGGATGGGATGGGATGGGATGGGATGGGATGGGATGGGAGCCTCCCTGCAGCAGAGGAAGCTCAGCTTCCTCTTTACCATCCCTCACCAAAGACTGTGTCTTAAACCAGCCTGAAAACTGTGTTGGGGATTACAGTCTGGATGGGAAAAATTACATCATAATCACAAATGTGTAAGCAACAACAGTCATTTCGTGCAAAATGGAGGGAACCAGAGTCAGGAAGAAGCTGGAAGATGAAGAAAGCAAGGATCTGTGAACTACCCTTCGGCATAAATCAAGGCTGGCTCCAGCAAATTCAGCCAAATTACACCAGAAGAGAGACTATAAACAGGATCACAATCTCGCCCCCAGCCCTGCATTTCATTACAACGGCAATATAAAAAAAATAAAGTCTGAATGCACACACTGATAAAGAAGTGCAAACATTTTATAAGCTAAAGGTCCAAGGTTGCAGGACTGGAGGCTTCATAAACCGTGTGTTGCTCTGGGTAAATTCAGTATGAAACACTGTCACTCACTTTGCACAGATATGGGAAAAAAAACCAAACCAAAACACAACACCCAAAAAAACCCCCAAAAACAAACTATAGGATGTAAAGGAATGAGAAATTTGGTTCTTAGGGTGAACTGTGGCCTGTTGACATATCTGCTTATTCAGAACATCCTCTGCACACTTCATGGAGTTTACAAGCAGGCAAGTTTAATGGGTTCAGCTCAAAATAGCCATTTTTAAGAGCTGTATTTTTACCTAAATAACCCAGGATAAAAGTGGTTTGAAAGTATACAGTCTGGCACTGCTCTGTATCCTGGTCAGTCTTTCACAGTGGCCCTCTCCAAGTTACAGGCTGGGGTTTTTTTACTGTTTCCTGAGGTGCTTGTAGAGCTCCTACCAAGAATCTGGGACCAATTACCATGTGACAGCCACAGCAAGAGGGTAAGTTAGTTGGTTAAAGAACACCAAATTGAAATCAAACCACCTTGCTTCTGTGCCTCAGGATAGAATTTCACATGCTTTCTAAGAAAACGGAAGAAAAGACAAGACAGTAAGAACCTCAGGAAATACATCGCAGCACTAATGATTTGAAAGCGCCTTTTCTGGAATCTAGAACAATACAGTTCAAAAATAAGGCATCTGAAAAAGATTTAGAAAAAGAAAAGGCTACAGGTGAACTAAATTTCTTAGCTTAATCCATTTAAAATACAGAACTTTGAGAATTTGTTTAAGTGGACAATACAATCTGTTCAGACCTTTCTCAGTATCTTTTATTTTCTGGCTGTCAGCAAGCAGCAAATGCTACCTTATGCCATACAGTCTATCGCTGTGAGGGATGACGGTGGTGTTCATCCCATCCTTTCTTCCCTTCAAATTAATTAGAAACAAAGACTGAAAAATTCTGGCTCTGAACACCCAGGAGATATGTAAGCTACAAGGGAAACATAGCTAAGGTCTTGCCTGCATGTGTTGCACACCAGATAAGGCAACACTCCTTCCTTCCCCTCTTCTATTACAGTGTTTCTACTACAGCGTGTTTGGCTGTACTAAGCTATAGAGTACAGCAAATACTATTTATGAACTCTCACACCTGTGCACACATAGTGGTAGTAACACAAGACTGTAGTAACTGGGAACGTTTTGATATGACATTTTTCTAAAGGAAACCTTATTTCCTTGATTTCTGCAGGAAGAAGGAAAAGAGCCTGCTCAAAACTCTTGTGACCTGATTTAAAGCACTGATGGCAGACCAAAGCAGGCATTCAAAACCCCACTGAGCTTCACCTTTGAATATGAAATGCCATTTTGGATGCTTATTTAAAATGAGGTTTAATTGATTCAGATGTTACTAGTGTGACAGAAACAGTAGCTTCTGAGCAAAGTGCTCACCAAAAGGAAATTAAACCAGTACCACGGCATAAAGAGCTGAAAATAGTGATGCAGCTGACACATTGAACTCTCGATTTTCTTAGACGGCCTCTGCTTAAGGATGTCAACCAGAGGCTCTTCAGAAACCCGGGAATGAGTCTCAAAAAATCTATCCCTGGGTGCTAACCCTGAAGGACTCTGAGAGACTTCATCTGTCACAGAATCCCCTAAAATTTGTCTGCTGGGTCTCTCACAAGAGAAGCATTTCCCTGTGCTACCTTTTGCTGCTGGAGTGAGTTAATAAAAAGAATTATCCCACCCATAGCATTTGACGGCATTGGTAAATGAAAAATGGATTTGTATTGTTCTTTTTACCCCCACAAGATTATTTGGTTCTGTTAAAAGTGAAAATGAGCATTTTCTAAATTCCTAGCAGAATAAAAAATTAAAAGTATTCTCAAGTTCCACAAAATAATTCATTGTTGTTTAAAACTTTTAATTTTACTTAATAAAAAAAAATATGGTGATATTATAGAAAAGCAATGATACCTTGGCTTTTCAGAACAAAAAAACTGACTAATGTCTCATACATATGGAATGTGACAGTGCCACCAAATCTGCTTTTTCTCTTGGGGGAAAAAAAAAATGTTCTACTTTGTATCTTTAAAGATTTGATTCACTTAATTTTGGGGTTTTTTTTTCCTGAAGCAATTGAATTAAGGTAAAGTGGCACCAGATAACCACTGGCAGCACCAACCCTCAGCAATACTACTTGAGCTGATGGGCACTCCCGGTCTGATGCGGATGGATGCCAGTCCACCACACAGCCCCCCTTCCCTTCTCTCTCCCCCAGCATCATGTTTGTATTTGGCCCCCTGTAGTGGACTGATATGTTGCATATCTTGTAAAACTAGTTCCTGCACTTGTAAATACAAATAATATTTCATCTAATATAAAAAACATGCTGAGGTACATACTGTAACTTTATTTTCTTCCTGGTTTTTTTTTGTGTTGAATACTGTGCTGTATCTTCAGGGGGTTGAGCCTTTACTTCTAGATCATTCGATATAACAAGCCTAATAAACAGACCCAAGATAAACACACAAATGGAAGCTAATCCCTTTAGTATTAGAAAAGGGCTCTTTAAGTCACATAGTACAAAGGAATAAAATGTTTCAACTACTCTCAGCCACCATTTGGGAAAGAAACATATTAAAGACACACAAATATCACACTTATGGTTCAAGTTTTGCTTACCATTGGTGCAGCAACTCCTAAGTTTATCGGAGCACAAGATGCTAACAAAAAATAGCATGGCCTGTCTGGCTTTCAATTTATTCTGTGCCTCTGATGGCAATATTTATACAGCCACTTTCAGAGCTTCCTCTTTCTCCTTTGCCAAATCACTCTTAGAAATATCGCAACAGGAACAAGTGACTCCTTTTAAAACCATGCTAAGAATATGACTACGAACCACATCTTTAAATAAACTGCTGTCCTTTTCAAAAGGAAATATTTGCTGTGAATTATTCTGATGTGTAAGACAACAAACAGTATTCTGACTTGCATTTCATAGGGCTTTCCCAACACTAATGAGTGTAGCCTCCCAGCCCTCCTCAAGGGCACCAGATGTTATTATCCCACTCCAGAGGAAGAGGCACTGTGAAACCCCACGAGTGCCTCGGGGGTCAGGGAGGAAGTTTGCGTCAAGTCTCAGCTCAGCTCATGCCCCCTCCAGCTGTCAGATCCACCTCCTGAACCAAACCCAGCAATCATTTCTCCCTGGGCAGATCGGTCACTGCTGCTGTCCACAGTGAGATCCTTCAGCCAAAATGAAAAATGGAGGGGGAGCGAGGGATCTTCCACACCTTTCTACCCCTGTTCTAGCTCTTCACCTTCTCAAGATCTTAAATTCTTGATTATCAGTGGCAAACAAGGAGATCAATCAATGCCTCCCCCTTCGAGCCAGCTGGTGGCTGACCTGCAGGACCCAACTAGGCACTGCACCATTGCACCAACCAGTTCTGCTTGTGAGTCGCTGACGCCACCGCACAACGGGAGCTCAATTCGGCAGGATCGTCCTCTTTCACGGTCGTGCAGAAACCTCGCTAGCTATAGAAAATAATAGGTTGAAATGAAAATCGCTGCCCACCTGTGACTCAAACGATCACACACACAAAAAAATAAGGCTCAGATCCCAAGTTGGCACTGCTGTCCTGTAGCGCAGGAAAAAAAACATTTGGCAATTGTATGTATCACCGAGTTGTTTATTACTGAATCACATCACATCCATACGTATTCTGAGCAATCATCTGTTGCTAGGTGCCGATTTTTTGATAACTTAGTAGACTTTGAACATTTTTCCAGAAAGGAATGCTGGACCTGAAGGTTTTGTTGTTATTTTGTTCAAATGAAGCTGAAAAAACTTGTATGACTCCTCAGCAGAGGTAGGAAAAAACCCAACGGTGTTTGCATTGTGGCAGACCTTGAAATCAGATCAAACAGCAACCGTGAAGCAGCCTCTTTTGAACTGCAAGAGCAGGTGCAAAGAATTATTTAACCTTACGCTTTTACGGTGAGATTAGATGTAAAACTTGAAGAGACTGGTTCAGAACCAGCCCTAATCAACAAATCTCTCACAAGAGGTATACTGTTCAACATAAACCAAACCTTTGAACTGGGTGTTCTTGGGAGATTTATTCTATCATACTTTCTATCCTGTAATTTTGCATCATCAAAGTGAAACTCAAATGACTAGTTTTAGTTTTAGCTAAATGTAAACAGATATTTTTACATTTATGTATGTAGATTGTTTTACATTTAAGGATGTCAAAATACATTGCTAAGTCAATTAAATGGCATTCTTTTTTTTTTTTTTTTTTCCATGAGACGGGGAGCAAATGATGCCCAGAAAATTGCAATGACCCCTCTGGAAGTCACAGAGCAGTAACGTTTAGAAAAAAACCCACTGCAAGGCCTGTGCCTTCCTTACCAGGCTGCTCTGCCGACCGGAGACTGTCATGCCTCCAGAGCACCAGTCCCTCTTCAGGGTCTAAAGACAGGACCCAGGGAACACGTTTCTTCTGATGAAGCAGCTTGTGGCTGGTGAGACTACATGCAAGTTAGGTTTAACAAATGCCTCCCAAAAGCTGTTCACACTGGCCCCAGGCAGCCGGCGTTGCCCTGAGTGTCCGTCTCCCAGCCACGGGGGTGGCGGGACATGGCAGCAGAGAAGCCCATTGGAAACAAATCTGGCACGTGCACTTCGGCAGGGGAGCCCTGCGCTGAAGGGAGGAGCTGCACGGCACAGCGGGCGCTGGAGGCACGTGGCAGACGTGGTGGGTGCCTGGTGCTCTGCGCCCGGGGCTGGTGGGCATCACCACAACCGCCCGCACAGCTTCAGCTTTCTCCATGGCTGGCTGAGCGACGCAGGCTCTGTGGTGGCAGAGCCCAGGTAGGGTCTTCAGTAAGTGAGATCAAGCATCAGACAAAACCAAGGCCCAACCTTTCACTGAACACTGGGAAAAAACATAGAACGAGGCTCAAACCTCACCATTTCTTGCTGCTGGTACGGAGATGTATCTGCATTTCTGAGTCACACAGCCTTGGTATTGGAAGTCTCAACAAGGATCTGAACAGACCATAGCTAAAATTGCCGTAAGAATACAATAAAGTCCCACTGCTAAATCCAGAGAGCGGCACTGCATTTCCCTGTAAGAACCTCTGTTTTATTCTGTGCTACTGGATAAACCTTTGAGGAAGAATAAACAAATATTTGCTGTCTTACCAATTTCAAGGCCAAAGCTATACACTTTCACAGCTCACTTGTGCTGTAGCTCTTCTGAAAAGGAGATGGTGGCAGTGAATGAAGTTACTTTCTTATCTCCCTTTATAAACACAATGCATATGTTTCTCAGGCTGAGCATCCTTACTGTTGTGTCAAATAAATATGATTGTTATCTTTACAAAATTTTAAAAGTATGAATTTACAAGTTCATAGCATTTTTAAATGAAAATCTGTATTCACATCTCTCTGAATATTACCATCCATCCCTGAAAACGGGCTCAGCAAGTGCCTGTAAGCAACATGGTGAGCCCAGGTGAGCTAGAAACGTGGCAAGTGAATTTTTCTGGAAGTCAAAATGCAGTACCTGCCTGAACTGACTGTAGCTGACAGAGGCACAACTGCCGCCCTCCACCAGTTTCCCAATATTCCACCTCCATTTCAAAGCCCCCATAGTCTTAGAAAACACTACCCTGGCCAGCTGAAGGCAGTAGTCTCTTGTGGCAGCATATAGGCAGATCTGAACTTTATTTTTCCCTCTAAGCATGTTAAACTTTACACAGATCTACATGTCTGCCAGCCGCAGTGCTCACAGAAAAGTGGGTGCAGCAAGCCTGTCTCCTGAAGGTCCACGAGGAATCCACCTGTAAGAACGTCATGAGCTGTTGTCCCTTGTAAGGAGTTAATCCAAAACCACATTAGAGATGGCAGAAAAAATTACTCCATTTGATATCTGTGGCTCTTTGGGTAACCAAGGTCTTACTGCAAGTATATGTCTACACATTATATATACTGTATATAGCTACAGAAATCAGTAAGTGCCACATCGCAGACTAGTTCTCGTATAAAATCACATCCCTTAGTCTGAGGGGAGGCAGTAACTTTCAGAACAGATGAAGGAGAAGGACTCATATATTGTACCCTGTATGGAGATCCTGCTGATTTACCTGTTTCAAAACTCCATCTAATCATTTGGTCCTTTGAAAGGCATCAGTGAAGTTAGGATGCAGGAATGGCCCCAGAGCCCACAGAAGTTGCTGGGTACCTCATGGCTTTCTGTAAGCTCTGGATTTGGAGCACAACATCCATATAAAAACTAAACAGAGTGCAAAAGAAGAAATGGGACTGATCGCATCAGCAGATGGAGAGCTTGTGGTAGCTTGAAGTCATTTTGTATACAAGGAATTCAGGATACAGCACAAGACAGGCTCAGTTTCTGCAAAGAGATGGGATTAACCTGTCTCTTGCAGAGACCCTAGCTCCTAGTGTGATCTCTCTCATAAATAGTTCTTTTTCTCTTGTAGCTCCGTTGTTGGAAGGATGCAGCAGAGCAGGCGGCTGAAAGCTCAACTAACCAAAGCTCTCCATCCTAAGTCCTAACGCACTCCTGCTGCGCACAGCAGGGCCTCTAAGAAAGAGGAAACCAAGTGGAGAGCATTCAAGTGGTAGCATTTACTGCAGAGGTCAGAAAAACAAACTGGAAGACAAAGCTTTATATTGGATTTTAGACCCTAAGCCTGCCACTTCCACTTCATGGGCTGAGCTTCTCCCCTACATTCACACTGACACCACACATTGATCCTGCAGCAGGATCCACACAAGCATGAAGTCCTACATAACATCAATTAACCCATGCCCTTCAGCAGCACTATTTTTTCCATCCAGCTTGTAGCATCCAGAATAATTTTCCAGGGGATACACCAAGAGGTGTTAACTCTCCAACGAAATGCCTTCACATAAGAAGCATGTAGAGCGTACCATTCTCTGTGTTGCACACTGAATCACTTTGCACAAATTCTTGTACATTTCTGCATCTTTGGGGTAAAAAGGGTGAGCAAAGCAGCCTGATTCTTTTTATGATACAGATAAAATTTTCCAAAAGAAATAAGCCATAAGTATTTATTGATGGTTCGATTAGAAGAGATCACAGTTTAGGTGTCACAAATTACAATGCTCTGGCAGATGTAAAAAAACCACTAGCAAGACACATCATGGTTCTCAGTCTCCTTATCTTGCACAAAGCTGAGAGTTTTACTAACACAGAGAAATAAATCAACATTCAGCTACACATACAGCAGTGAGATCCTGTATGCGAGTGTAAGCAAACCTTCAAGGCTGACAATGAGAGATGCTATAATCCTGCGGATACTGTTGGAGGCAAGCAAAGATCAGCACATCTTTAAATCTGACTGTGAATACCAAGGAGAGGGTTGGAAAACTAGTGTGTCGCCGCTTCGTACCTGAAACCATAGTTAGACACTAAAACAAACTAAAACAGTGGCAAAAGACTGTTCTTTCTGAGGTAAGAAAAATAGGGAGAGGGGGGAAAGAGAGAAGGAAATGCCCAGAAGACTCTTTGTGGAAGAGCACTTGCCTTGCCAACGACATGAGTCTTGCTACAACTATGAGGCCTCCTGAACTTGGGAGGTAGTACTACCTCAGAAACTGTGTTTTCAGAATAAAACCAAACCCCACTTTCTCTACTCATATAATCCTGAATACTTTCTAAATGTTTTCTTTCATATAGAAAAACCTGGCATTAAAGAACCTGGCTGAATCCTTGAAAAGCTTTTTTCTTTGTGTCTCAAATTCAACAACATAATGTTAAGGTAAGAAATACATTATAAAAATGACCTTCTGTCTTCATAAAATGTGTTTTAAAAAAACCCAAAGTCAGACTAGTAATGGCCACCTCAAAAATACATATAACAAAATAAATTTACACACTTAAAATGCTAACAAGTCAAATGAGATTTCAAAACAAAGCTATAACAATTACTCCATTAATATCACACTTTTAAGGAGAATACACTCATTTTTTTCAAAGTGAGCTTTCTTCCTAAAAATTAGACCCTTTTCTTATAAAGAAATGGAGGAGCAAAAACATTCCGTTAATTTAATAATGCAGAGTGAGGCACATAAATGCAAACACGTACATGCTGCTGACCACGATCAGCACTATACACCTGTGAGCCACGGGACCCTATACGGCTGAGTAAGGTACCCGTTTACATCAAGAGAAGCCAGGTGAGCAGGGAGCTCTGACATCCAGCCCTTGCAATCGGCGTACTGGGTTGTCACAGCGGCTACGCACGGTCACAGGCATGTCTAGATATTTCAGAATTTTTGTATGTTCTACTATATGTGTCTACAGCTCACCTGAATCTTGACTGAAATTACTTACCAGAAACTGCTCTAACACTGCAGTTACTTAATTCCCCAGATAGATATATATCATTTTTATATCCAATAGTTTGTGTGACACCCATAAATCCATCATGCATCAAAATGAGAATACACTGCATGAACAGACAGTGCTGTTGAAAGACTATGTTGAGGGCACAGAGAAACCTCATCAGTGAGTTCTTGTTTAGGATAAATCTTTTTTATAACAGGTACAATCAATGTTTGACAAAAGAGTCTTTATTACAATGAAAAAAAATCGACTATACAGACATAATGTCAAGGAAAAGAGTAAATTACAGACAGGCCTGCCAAAAGCTAGTTGCTATGGATGTCCCAAGGCAGAGCAGCGCAGTTCTTTCAAAGTGACACTAGAAATACACAATTCAAGGTGCATTGCAGAATTGTTCCAAAATGCACTCACCCTCGGCTGGTGTTCAGCACGGTGCTGGCATTGCAACTGCCCTCAGCAAAGCTGAAAGAGTTTATTCCCAAGAAGAACCTGACCCAAGTCTGTGAGTCAAGACATTCAGAAGTAAACTTGCAATATTCCTTAAATCATGGAAGGCAGTGATGTGAAAGGTTTCAAATGCTCGTACAAGGCAGCTAGAGTAGCATGACCTTCATTTCTGGACTGTTTTCTTATATCTCCATACTGTCATCATTTTCATTTTTTTCATCGTACATTGGTTGCAATTTCAATACTTTTGATTTGGTTTAGTTAGCCTGGTTCCCCATGGAAATCAGATTTCCAGAATCAGTCAGTGTATGTGTCTGTAGTAAGGCTTTAATGTTGATTTCAGATCAATCAGACAGATACTGGGGAACTCAAATACAATGAACTCTCTGTATATTTTGTAACACTGGAGTGAAGAAAGGCCAAGGGTTTGATTCTGTTGGCCACATCAGCCCAATGAGGGGGCCTGCATATAGTTGTCAAAATATTTGGCAGAAGAAAGGCTGTATGAGAAAGGATGGGAATTTTATAGGATATGTGGTGAGAACAGAAAATAATAGTATAATTTAATTTTTAAAGGTCTCTGAATAAAAAGACTCAAGACCAGAGGAAACTTGAGTTTCCACAGTATTCTCTGTAGCCACAGGACTTAACATACACACCTTTGTGAACAAGCTCAATTCATAGCAGCTATACTTAAACTAATATTAAGGATGAGATTTTCATTAGTAAACTTTACCATCTTCCACAATAAATGGGACTGTGGTGGAATCTGAAGGAATTTTGTAGTCATGCTGGGCTGGCCACCTCTGCACAATGCTCAGTAAAGCTGCTGTGTTGTGTCTATGTGCCTACACTGAAGAAGATAGGGCTGTACAAGAATAAACGGGTCCAACAGAGAGAGTTAAAGCTTAGCTAACGGCTCCTGTTTTATTTTACCCCCATTGCAACCAGTGGTGAGTCGACACTAAGGACAGCAGTGGTGATGGCTGCGTACCTTGCCCTGAGCAGCAGCGCAGTAATGGCTTAAGGTTAGTTCCAGCAACTCCCGCCACATCCATCCCCATACCACTTCTTGTTCCAGTTCAAACAGCAACTTCCAAGAGAAATGGATTTCCTCTGCATTCAGCAGGGTAGCAAGGAATCCCATCTTCTTTTATCCTGCGTCTGGGACCTAGGCATTGCAGTTGTTGGAGAAAACTGCTACTTTTAAACCTAGGATTTAATTAAAGTATCCTCAGGATTTTTCTCCTATAATTCAGTGACCCTTCTCTCCCAGGCTAACCAGAATTATTTGTGAACTGTTACAGCTACAGCAGACAAAAGAGGTCTCCAAGCTGCACCAGTAGCTGTGATTAACACATGACCATATGTCAATATGTAATTGACTTCTCAGAGAATTCAGTGCAGCCACACAACCAAGCAGCTCTAACAAGCTTTTGGCATCCAGGCAGTAGCTAGTCCTGCCAGAAACTGGAACAAGAGCAGGAAGAGACTGAGAAGACCATTTTTTTCCACAAGGATTTTTCTAAGGTCCTCTTCCCTGGGTGCAGGGTGACATCCAGGCCCATGAAACTTTAGCGGCTTAGGGATCAGGGATCTAGGTGAGCAATAGCGCTGTGGAACTTCAAAGACTTTCCTCCTGCTCTTGGCCAGTCAGCGATCATTTACCTTGGCATGAGCGACAGGACCGCAGGGGTACGTATGATGAATATGGGCTGCAGCTATCAAGATTACAGGTTGTGACATTGGGCTGGAGCGCAATGTCTCAGTAGAAATGGGAACCCTAGACAGTAACTGCTTGCGAACCTCTCCAACCAATCTGGGAAGGAGGAAGGACTCAGGGCAAGATTTTTTACCCACATGAGCAACAGGTTAATTGTACAGAGGGAATGACTCTTCTTTGAGAAGCAGGTTAATAATTGCATTTGTGTCTCTGCAATTAGTCCTGATGGTGATAGGTATGGGCCATCCCTGACCCCTGTGATCAGAAACACAGAAGGTGACCATTTCAGAAAGTTCGAGAGCCCAGCCAGTCACACACAGTGTTTTGCACAGGTGGGAGGCCACACGTTCCCATTCTGAAATGAACCATAAGGTGGCACTGCTTTGAAGCATTACCTCCAAATATTTTCCCTGACTCTTTCTGTACTCTACAAGAATACAGGGAGTTCCCACTGAAATCAAGTGTATAAAGTCATCCTACAGAAACCTCAGTGATAGAGTGAGGGTTAACATCATTGGCATATGTACTTACATATATTATTTACTCTTAAATTGTTAGGTTTTGTCCTGAAAAACAAAATGTCTCAAGATACTTTTGGTCAAGCACTATACCACCTATTTCAAATGTATGTTTGTGTGTGTAACACACTCCCACTTTGTACAACTGATTGTCCTCTGGTATGTACTACCATAAAGATTCTGCTCTTTTTCTGTGCCACATTAACAGCTAAGAAAGACAGTTCTAAGAAGTAATTCTCTGTTTCTCATCTAACGTGCAGGATGAGACTGGCAGAGAGTCTGGGAAAGGAGGCTTGCAAGCAGGGAAAGCGCAAGTATAGTCCCAGGGAATGAACGGTGGCTATGGGAAAATTAACTACAGAGATTCCCTGTGACTATGGATTTGCTTTTGTGGAACAACACAGTCAAGGAGGCACCATTTTAAATGAATTGCAAAAGGGACCTAAACCCAGGTATAAGAAGGCAGGAGATGATGATAATCTGGAAGAGAAGAGTGCAAGACTGCGATTCTTAACAAATCTTACCAAACACAAAGGTAAGGACCCCCACTGAGCAGCCCGTATCTGCCAGATAGCCTGTGCACACACAGAGAGTGAGATGCTAGGTGTGTGTCAGTGTAGAGTGCCAGTTATTCATAGCACAAGGAAAAGAAATGGGTCAGAAGAAAACTGCTCACCAACTGAAGAACCTTCTGCAGGGTTGTCATGTGGGAGCTCAACTGATCTCAAAACAGCAAGGCTAGGAGTTCAGGGCCCCCTTCATCTTTTGTATCCAGCTGGTCTCCTGCACCTCAAAGAACTCCTCAGCTTTCAGGCAGCCTTTTACTACGAACATGCAAGGTCATGCTATTTTTGCAGTCTCTACCACAAAGCACGGCTTGCCCACCTCCAGCTATGCAGAAGAACACGTTAGGGACAGATAGCAGAACTACCTGAGCCTAGTCTTAGACATTTCCTTTCTTACAGGTACTTTCGATCTAGCATTACATCCCAGTAGCGACCTCACACTGGCATCCTTTCAGCCAATGGATTAAAGTGTTCAAAAAGCCAGTGAGACGATGGACAGGCCACAGACCCCTCTCCAAGCACACTGTGTGGTGAAATAACAAAGCAGTGTCAGCTACGACTTCAGGATGTGCAATTGCTGGCGAATTGACCTGGGCTGCATCTCAACAGACAAACAACAACATCCATTCGTTCATGCCTCTATCTGTTCAGATTCATCTATTTGTTCTGCCAGTGGAGCAGAAGACACACTTACACACAGTCTGGCAGAATGCAAAGCAGTCAAGTAAAACAGCTGGAGAGCCACCAGAATGGTCCACCCATATAAACATTAGGATGTCCTCATTTAATATAAACTGACTGGGATTTCCACCAGGAAAATATGCTAATTCATACCAAGAGTAAATATAGATCTCTGCAGTGTGTAGCGACTCAGAAAATTTTGAGTTGATCCCTACCACTCTGGTAAGGTAATGTGAAGCTTACTTCTGCTGGAGTTGTCTGAAAAACCCTACGTACATTTAAAAACCAAAAGGCAGCAATAGTGGGAGGCAGCAGGATGGAGGAACTTGTGAACATCAGCATGCAGAGTTAATAAGATTCTATCAGTAAGACTCATATGATGAGTTTCAGTCTTTTTTTTTCCCTCTTTTGAGCATCCAAAATTGTCTTTATTTCAAATATCACCATAGGAGCAGTAATTAATTCAAATGAAGTGGGATTTACTCTAAATGAGCAGGAAAAATATTACAACACATTCTGAGCTCCAAACCCAAATAAAAAGAAAATAATTTCTCTTTAAAATACTTTAAAATAAGTTTCAGAGAAAATTAAGCCCACTATTTTTTTTTCTGAGTTAGCAAATACACTGTGTAAAAATGACATGTCAGTTTTCTTTGAGAAGCAGGCTATCAAATTCTCCTTTCTGTCCCCAGTAATAGCTAACTGAAGGGTACCAGTGGCAGTGCAAAGCACTTGGACCTACTTGGCTCTTATAGATCTTTTTGAGTTGGATACTTACAACAGTTACTGAACTGGAGCCCAAACATTAAATACTGTTAGACTCTTCGAATCCAATGCAGTAGCACTTCAATTATCCAGGCCTTGTGTTATCCCGGATGAGGTCATGATTCTTAATGCTAATCATATTGAATATTCCTGCCATCTTCTGAAAGCTTAATTATCAAAATTATCCTTTGTCCCTCGTGGCGTACGGATAATTGAGGTTTATACATTTCATGCAAAACGGGTTTTGTACCTCATTAAACAAACCCATCTGTATTTCCACAATGTAATTCCCAAATATAATCTGTGCCGTTTACATGCTCATGACCAGAGAGCATGATTCTGCAACTCTAAGGTAAACTGGGCTTTAGGTCTGAAACTGCTAGAAACCCACAAACCAAGCGGCCGGGCACCAGCTTTGGAAGCAGATTGATTTTCTGTGCTCTGAACAGGCATGCAAAATGGCACCATTTGTTGCGTTATTCAAGCTGTTTAGCTGAACAGCGTTTCACTTGCATCTAACTTACACTGGCAATGATCATCCGTTGTTTTTAGTAGGAGTGAGAGTCCAGAAGGAAAATCCCACACAGCTCAATTACTTTAAACTAGTACTACCAAAAATGTGACATGCAGATGCTAATTCTTAGTTTGTTGTAGCAGTGCAGGATACTTGAACAGAGCAAGCTCAGCGGATGACTTGACATATCCCCTTTTTATATACTGGTATCAGACTATACAGAACTCCTCAGAATGAATTAATTCCCATGTGTTCACCTCAAACAACACTACCGAGGCTTCAGACTCACTAATCACCATTCCCATATCTGTCTGGCATTCCTAAAAGGGGAAAACAAAACCCACAAGACGCACAATCCAAGTCTAGGGGGAAACTGAACACTTTACTAATCAATTAGTCCACCTTCTTGGGAAGAGCCCATGGAGGTTTACACAGTTGTAAAAGCATCACAGGAGCCTGGTTCCTGGGTAGCAGCATGTCCCACCAGCTAACAGAAAAATTCTAAAAATAGCGAAAATCGTGATGTGAGCTTCTGCTCTGTTTTCAGGAAGGCAGGTTTACATACAGGTGATACATGAATCTAATCCAGCTCGTGGAGTAGGCTGTGTCGCTCTTTCATAGCTCATTATCTGAAAAGCACCCTAACGGTGTAAGATAGCTGAGAGACCTCTACAGACAGTACTAGTCACAGGGCAACGCCTTGCTAAGGCACTGGCTCAGAGGGGTCTTTCAGGAAAGAAGTGGGATTCAGTGAAAGGAGAGGAGGAAGAAAACATCCGGTACCTGCCTCAGCCCACTGACTGCAGAAAAGACGGAGCAGCACCGAGAACCAGAGAACAGGACAACGGAGTAGCCATGAGGGAACTGGGAAGAACTACCCAAAGGCCACATAGCAGAGGATGGGGACCAGGGCTAAGGCAAGCCGGAGCTGCAGAGCCCACCGAGGCCGCACAAGGCAGCCTGAAAGGAGGCAGCGCTGGTGGATGGACCCCGAGAGGACAGCGGTGCGATCGAAGGGGGGAGGCAGCGTTTGTGGGAGCACCTCCTTCCAAGGAGGACAGCAAATAAAGAGGTTATCATAGAGCAACCCAAGGTACAGAAAAAAGGTGGCCTTTACAGCTTCTGAAATGACATTATTGTGAGCAAATTAACCTGGTCAGCCTCTCTGTGAGCAAGTCAGTGTAAGGCTGTTATGCTGAGAGCGCACAGCTTGCAGTGGGCATTGGAATCAGCAGGGATACAGCTGGCGAGTTTTATGTCACTTAAAATGCCTCAGAAGGGTTGTTTCATGGATATTTCAGAATGCAGAAACTTGTTTTGGTCAGAAACATAATTATCTGTGTCCTAGTTCCTCGCTATACCTAAGTATTTGTCTACAAGATATTACTCCCAATGCATCTCTAGATCTATGCTATATATGTAAAAAAAAAATCTTGGATGATATTCAGTGATCACTGATATGAAAATATCAGTGCTACCTGTAAAATAAATACATTACAGTGTTTAAAAGTCAGTAATACTGAAAGAGGCTTTCATTTTTACTTTAGCTTTTTATTCATGAAAAAAAGATCTTCCCCAAAAATGTGATTTTATGCAGTTAGAATTAGTTTACAGACCTCACTTGAAAAATATAATTCATCACACTGATTTCTACCCTATAGTGGTTCCACATGTGCTGCTTTTAACCATACATCCACCTGTGGGAAGGCTGTCCCACCTAAGGGTGCTTAGTTTGAGTTGAGTTTAGCTCTTTGCAGGATTAAGCCTTGTGAAGCAGAAGTAGTCTGCAATACAGAGATCAGAGTAGAGTAATTCTCTAAGCAAGGCTGCAGATTGTATCTCGTGCGGCAGGTTGCCAAGGAGCTGCTAGGAGCAGAGAACAAATACAGATGGGAGGAGGTGGATGCAGCAAGGGTGGAACTACGCTGAAGAGGCTTTGGCTACAAAAGGATGGCAACAACGGGCAGTAGGAGCAGACAAAGCCCAGGACCTACAGCGCCCAGCCAAGGATGCTCCAGCAGAACTAGCAGGAAAGCCCCTGAAGGTCCCAGCAATGCCTCCTCCCTTAGTGGGAGTTTCACTACCACAGCCCTGCCAGGCATCCTCAGCCCCAAGCCACCTCCTTCAGCAGCTCTCTCCCCTCCCATCTGCTGCCCGGAGACCCAAACACCACTCTGCACATATTCTGGAGGTGCTTTCCCTTCCCTTCTCCTCCACCTCCCTTTTCAAACTGGGGTATGGGAAAGAAAGACATGAGAAAATTCTGAAATTGCTAAACAAGCTCTAATCTTAAACCCTGTTAGGATGAAAAGCCTTAGTAAGCTCAATAACAGATAGAAAAACATGACAGCTCTTCCTTGCAGAATCATTCAGCTATTTCAAAGCTGCTCTGGTTTCCCAAGTGCTAGTTTAGGAACATTTCTTTATTCAGGAGAGCACTGATACATGTGCCTACATGACTGTATGCTTTTACAATGTGATGACTTAGAAAGACAAATTCTAGTTGTCTTGGAAAAGACAGTCATTTAAAACTACTGGTTTTCCCCTTGGCTTCTTTGGGGAGTCTTACACAAGAAAATTTTCTCTCTTGCCCTCTCATCTAATATAGTGATAATATATATCACTTTATAGTGGTGGCATGAGGATTCGTTAATGCTTATGAGCACTGTGAATATGATAAGTCCTAAAACTATGCAAGCATTAAGGTACATCAAGGCAATAGGTTTTTGATGCACGCTTAGCCCTATGGTGGGTATCTATCCCCTTCCACCACCTCCTACTAGCATCTCTAAAGCTCTTTGCCAAAGTCTGCCCTGTGAGACAACCAAAGCTGATGACTCTGTAGGCCCCAGGGACTGAACCAAACACTCAGATGAGTAAAGTTAACAATGCCAATCTCAGGCACAGCAAAAATTTGGGAACACGCATGTACTTTCAAAATCCCTACAGCAGCAGTGCCAAGGAAGAAAATGTGCTTATGAAATCAAAACGGGCTCCAGAAGCAAGGAACAAATGAACTGATTGTTATTTAGCCTGGGGAAAGTATTACTTTTTCCTCATTTGATTCAATGCCATGCTTCCCTCTGATTTAGTGATTTGTGTCTTTCATTTCTAAATTATATTCTGTCTAAATTTAGTTACCACAGAGAACAGTAAACCCAGCCTGAACACCTGGGCACTTGTTACAGGCAGGCTATTCTGGAGGAGGCGGGTCAGCTCAGCACACCAGAACCAGCAATTAAAAACCGCCTCCAGCATGCTCGGCTTTGCTAAGACTCATGACGACAGCGCTTGCTTCATCAGGCAGCTCCTCATCCCTTTCCCTGCTCTACCCGTGGAGACCTGGTCCACAGACAGTCCCTGGCCCTGAAGCTGGCAACAGTAGCTATCTGGCTGACTGTCCACCGACAGTCGTGTTCTCCTCTGTCCCTGCGGTGCTGCAGCCTGACCGTGTCCCACATTTGCATTTAAATTCACTGGGGAACCACAGCTGGGAAACCAAAGCAGGCAGCGCAGGCTCCAGCAAACTGGAGCGAACAGCTCTCGAGGACCTACGAGGTGAGGCACAGCTGTCCCACCCAGACAGTCGAGGTTCAAACTTCATGTGTTTGTTCCCTGAGCATCAAGACCTACCCTGGCTCCACCAGGTACTTACAAAGGAGGCACCAGCACCCTTTGTAAGTGCTAGTAACACAGGTTATTCTTACAGCAGCGCTGTTATGGGACTGCTTTCTATACCCAGCTTGTCAAAGCACTGCCTGAGGGCTGCGTAGGGAAAAGGCTCAACCCCGCTGAGGCCAACCAGGCCTCCTGCTTCTCCCTCTGGGCAGGGGCTGGCAGCAACTGATACAGCCTGCGTGCCGTCCTCCTTTAATGTTTTCATCAATGACCTAGACAGCGAGATTGAGAGCCCCCTCAGCAAGCTTGAAGATGACACCAAGCTGAGTGGCGCGGTTGACACCCAAGAAGGACGGGCTGTCATC
>KL287354.1:0-10345 GCA_000699545.1 Podiceps cristatus | reverse complement strand
TTAGATTGGATGTAAGGAGAAAATTCTTTACAATGAGGGTGGTGAAACACTGGAACAGGTTGCCCAGAGAGATGGTGGAGGCCCCATCCCTGGAAACATTCAAGACCCCGTTGGACAGGGCTCTGAGCAACCTGATCTGGGTAATGGTGACCCTGCTCACTGCAGGGGGGTTGGACTAGATGGGATCTGGGGGTCCCTTCCCACCCAAAACATTCCATGATTCTCCTTGTACTGCTGGCTAACAGGGCCCAGAAAACAAGGGATGTTAGGCAGCAGTGAGGAATTTCAAAGCTTTAAAGAACTGGTGAAGAGAATCTGGCCACTTGTAAGTTTACCACAGGAGACTTTATATGATTTCTGTGATTCTAGGAAGATATCCGCCTTTCTTTAATGAAAACATTCTGTCACCACCTGTCAGGAATAAATTCAGGCAAAGAAAACAAGACAATATTGAACTAGAAGGCAGGATCTTGCAAAACATCAGAGCTGATTCATCTCTCTCCATTCCTTTCCCCCCCCACATCCTACTCTGGGCGCCATGCCGAGAATACATTAACTTAACCTGCCTGAGGATTTACATTAGATTAATATCCACCAGCAGTGATTCAAAAATTCCTTTATTCTCCACCATTGCCACATTTCTGTAAGAGAAATACTGAATAAAAGTAACTTCATCTTTTTCTTGAATTATTCCAATTTCTGTAGAGTCTGGCAGCAGAGGTGGCAAGTACAAAAGTCTTGGCTACTCACTCCCACCTCTAGAACAGGTACACCAGGCTATTAAGATCCAAATACGTTATTTTTCTCCCAACATGTAGGAATTAGCAGAGCATTAGATATGTAGATACACATTCTTGCTTGCTAAATCTTCACTCCTACTTTTTAGGATCTGAAAATGGTACTTAAAAGAAGTCACCTGTTGTAGGGCTGTTATAAAACTCTAAAAAACCCATTTTGACCACATATAGGAAGGAGGAACAATAAATAACCATCAGGAAACTGTGACTTCTATTATCCCCTAAAGCAGGGGATGTTTTCTTCTGCATACCTCAACTCATTCTACAGTTTCTGCAATGACAGCCTAGGTTACAGCCTAGAGAGCTCCCTGATTACACTTCTCCATGATAATAATAAAGATCAAACTTTAGCCACTTAAGGCCACTTAAGATCAATACTTACCACTCTGAAGAAGGACCTTTTTCCTGCTCTCTTCCCTCATCAAGGTAGTCTCTGTGCTCAGCTGCGAAAAGCCGTCCCGTGCAGGTGCTTGGGAAGCCACAAAAGCCCAGTTTGCCTGGGCCAGCAGCTGACCTGGCAGCAGCAAGCGGCAGTGAAAGCAGCAGTCTCCAAAAAGTTTTATTTGTGTTGCAAAGCAGTTTAGAAAAACAACTCGGTCTACCTGAGCTGTCTCAAGGCCAGAACAAGCATCCTCAGCAACTCGCTGCTCTGGTGGGAAGGGAACATCAGGGGATGGGAATGAGTTGATCTGGGAGCAGATGGAAAAAAGCCTCTGAGGCTGGACACAGCTCCTTGGCTGGAAGGCTGGGCATGGTGATGCCTTTGCTGAGAATGTATACAAATAGTAAAAAGCTTAGAAAAGTTGTCCTAATTCTCTCTTACTAAAGGTGAGAGGGTATCCGTTTGCTGAGAAGACATCCCAAGTCTGTACAATCAGCCCTGCTTTCAACAACATGAACTAACTTAGAATAGAGTAAAATACAATAAAATAAAGTAAAAACAACCCCACAATCTAACTCTCAGGAAGAGCCAAACAGACTGAATCTAAATGGTAAAAAGCAATGGAAATAATATCTCTTTATACATCAAAGAGCAAGAAAAAGGACAAAAAACCTCCCTTTATTACTGAGCAAGTCACTACGTATCATATATCCATTTGCACTCATTAATGCAAGTAGGCCAGTACCAAAGGACTGCCACTAGGGGATATGTCCTTTTTTAAACAGTTAATGGAGTTTTAGTTAATTGTGTTACCTGAAAATATATCTTGACAAAAAGCAAGATAATAGAAACGTATTAAAAAGTGTGATTATTCATCTGCCCAGGAATAAGCTGGAAAAGACAAAAAGACAAAGAGAACATATAATAGAACAGTTTTTAGAGCATCTGAAAAGAACGGAGAACTACTGGGAGATTTGCAAATTCTACTACTGGTATGAATAACTCTATGCTAGCAAATGTCCAAGATGAACAATTAAAAAAAACCAAAAAACAAAAAAACAAAACAAACAAAAAAAAAACCCAAAAAAAACCACAAAAAAAAAACCCACCAACCCCCCAACAAACAGATGTAAAGATTAACTTATTTACAAAAAAAAAAAAAAAAAAAAAAAAAAAATTTTTTAAAAAAAAAAAAAAAAAAAAAAAAAAAGTAGAATATCTGAATCAAACTAGCAAGCATTAACACTATATTGCTATTGGGGAAAAAAAAATATGTATGGAAAAGATTTTGACTTCTGGAAAAGATTTTGAGTTCCCATTGAGAATAAAAAGCTTTAAGCCATTTTTTCAATGAGAGGTTAGTTTTTCAGGGAAAAAAACAGTATTTTCAACAGAAATCTATTTTCTGTGGATTTTGTTTTGGTTTGGTTTTGTTTTGTTTTAAATCAAACCCCTATTTTGTATTAAAAACAGCTTTGACAAAAATAATATGGGCCAGTGAAGCATTCCCTTTTATAATGGCTTCTGGTATTCAAGGTCAGGCTCCACTACATTAAATACAAGAGCTTAAGATCAATTGTTCAGAAGCAGGAAACCAGCAACCAAAGAGCCAGTGTCCTCATTTTATAGGTCCTGAAGCTACATGACATCTGTCAGGGCACATGCGGATGTTGCAGTAGGGCAGAAAAGGTGAGCCCTAGCCATTTTTCACCTGGCGATTAGAGACTATCAAAGACTTTTGGAAGTCTGTCATGGTTTAACCCCAGACAACTACTAAGTACCACGCAGCCATTGGCTCATTCCACACCCCCCCACCCTGGTGGGATGGGGGAGAGAATCAGAACAGTAAAAGCGAGAAAACTCGTGGGTTGAGATAAAGGCAGTTTAATAGGTAAAGCAAAAGCCACGCTCACAAGCAAAGCAAACCAAGGAATTCATTCCCTACTTCCCATGGCAGGCAGGAGTTCAGCCATCCCCAGGAAAGCAGGGCTCCATCACGCCTAACGGTTACTTGGGGCGACAAACGCCATCACTCCAAACGTCTCCCCCTTACTTCTTCTTCCCCCCCACTTTACATGCTGAGCTGATGTCATATGGCATGGAATATCCCTTTGGTCAGTCGGGGTCAGCTGTCCCAGCTGTGTCCCCTCCCCACTCCTTGTGCACCCCCAGGATCCTCGCTGGTGGGGTGGGCTGAGAAGCAGAAAAGGTCTTGACTCTGTGTAAGCGCTGCTCAGCAGTAACTAAAACATCCCTGTGTTATCAACACTGTTTCCAGGACAAAACCAAAACATAGCCCCATAGTAGCTACTTTGAAGAAAATTAACTGTAACCCAGCCAAAAGCAGCACAAAGTCTTAGTTAGTCTTCAATGAGAGAAAAGGTTTCTTTACCAATGACATGCCTGAGACAGACCGCAGCAGAAAAAGATCAAACAAATTTGCCTAAAAATTCACACACCAGGTCAACAGCCCAATGAAAACGGAGTACCTGTTTAACCAAGCCAAAGCCCAAGCCACTAAGCCACAAGCCCTGTTTCAGGGGAAGCATCATCATACCAAGGACTACAGGTTGGTGCCACTTATCCTCTGAAGATGGAAAGTACTCCACAGGCAGCAAGGAGGAGGTACGTTGAACGCTTGGTGCTTTTTGCAAACCATTGCTGAGGCTTCAGAAAATGGTGCACTGACCAGAAACTATTAATATAATTTTACAGGGGTTAACAGTTCACAATAATCATCTGGTCTGAAATGTTTGGGATATTTGGCCTAGAAGTCCCACCACAAAGCAGTCAAGATGCTACATCAGTTAGTTGGATATTGTAATTTAAGGAGACCTCAGTTGTCATCAAACTACACAAAATCTAGTATCAAATTATCTGGTTGGTCCAGGAAATACCCAGATTTGCTCCATCTCAGCTGAATTATTTGGAAGAGGGGTGTTACTGTCTAGTGTCCTTGGACATCCCGGCCGCATCCTCACCCAAGCAGGACTCAGCGCTTCTCTCAGAGGAAACAGGTGGCTGTGGAGACCAAACCACAAACCATCGATGCCCATTTCTAAATGTACCTCTGCTACGTGGTAAAGTAGCAGACTGAAGAAATCCATTTTTGCACTAATTGCCAACTAATGCAAGAAGGGCTGACGGGAAAAAAAAAGAGTATACCACATGCCTTGCCAACTTACTACGAATTTATACCAAGACAAACCTATTAACTCCATTTATCTGCCCACTCAGACCAGCACCCTGTCTGAGGTATCCCAAGCAATGAAAACAGAAAACTGTTTGAAAAACGTAGTTTTATCACTGGGCAGACTTGAAAACTATCTCTGTTAAAGGAGGCAAAATTTCCCGCCTCTCCTCACAACCCAAAAGTCCAATCAACACATCTGTCCCCTTTTTTCCCCCATGTCTGTTTGCAGATTTTTTTCATATATATTTTTAAAAGTTAAAATTTTGTTGTCTTCTCACCAGGACAATATTCCAGCAGTGGGGAACATATAAAGGAAAGGATATTAACTGCCCTTTTTCGTGTCTTTTGTGCTAAAATCTGCTTTGTTTCCTGCTCAGAACATGAGGAGAGTGGCACAGGCAGCCTGGCAAGAAAAGTGCAGTCAGCCACTCTGACCTACCATTGCCCTGAACGGGAGTCACAAACACAAGAAATAACTTTTAAAAAATCCTTCTGTTTTTATTTCAATGAAGCTAACATGTTTAAGAGATCTTAATCTTTCTCCGTTTGTCTTCCCACTACTTCAGTCTTAAGCTATGCACGCATTCTCTGAGACAACGTAGGGTCATAAAACATTTCTCAGCTGACCTGCTTAACCAACAGTATGACTCTAATAGGCTCCATATCTCACAAGCAACCCCAGGAGAAAACAAAGCTCGGTCCTGCGGTGCTGGACTGTGAGGAGCATAGTGGCTTACAGTAAATCCATGCCTGCATCTTGGCTGAAACAGTGGCCAGCAGCAGATGCCCTGAGAAGACTCTCATGACCAGAATAATCACGTAATGCTTCTCCCTAAAATATTTTCCAGCTGCTGGGGCTCTACAGGGCAAGGGCTTCCTGACCCAGCAGTGTTAATTTTGTACTCAGGAGCCTTTGAAGTGTTCTTCCCGAATTTGCCCGCTTGTTTTTTGAACACATGGAAATTCGTGCCCCATCTCAACGCCCAATGGCAAGGAGTTCACAGGTAAAGAAGGAGCCTAAACAATCTCTGCTCTGAACCCAGAGCTGGACGGTTTCTTTTGAGGCCCCCCATTTTTCTCCCAAGAGAGACGGTGAACAACTGGTCACTCCCGAATGCTTCCTCCCGGTGCCATTTACACCTTGCTCTCCTCTCTGCTTACCAACAGAGGTGGCAGATAAAAATACAACCAGTAAGAAAGATGGCTGAAAGCATGTCCACCATTTCTATCTCATTTTTCCCAAAGCAGAAGTAGTGGTGGAAAAGATAAACTCTTTAGCAAATAGCTCGAGGTAAAGGCAGGAAATCCTCTTATCTTTAGCCCTTCAAAACCAACGCTGATGTCCCACCAAAATCCTCACTCGCACATCATGTAATCTTTTAGGCACCTAAATGCCTCCAGGCACCTAAATTCACTGAAAATCCACTAAAACCCACTTAACCTCCCCACCACTCACAGCCTGCCCAACCTCCAGCAGAATTCTCCAACTGCCTGTCTGTCCTGTTTCTCCTGAAGGCCAGAGGCCCCTGTTCAAGCCCCCCCTCTTTGCTGTGTTTGGAGCAAGGATTTATTCAGTCCTCCCTCATGCCAGGGTGGCCTCTATCTTACCCAGTTCAATTGCCTGCACATTAGTTCAACTAAATCTAATGCTTCAGGAAGTTATCTGTCGTCATGGATTTAACTGGTAACACATTTTATATTCCCCAAGGGTAGCCAAAACAGTAGAGACCATAAAATAGCTGAATAAGGAAAATCTCACTATTACTTCAACCCTGAGGTAGTAGTGCTGACATTTGACATTGACATTTGACATTGACATTTGACTGACAGTGCTATACACTATTTGAAGTCAATCTCTGAGCAACTGAAAATACCAAAAGGGCTCTTTTTTTCCCCCAGCGGAGCTATGGTTCCACCCACTCCCATTAGCCCAAATTGTCCCAGTAGGTGCAGTTTTGCCCTACAGGTTGTAAAGGCCAGACAATGACAACCTGCTTAAAAATAAAGCTTTCATTTTACTCAAACATCTGGTCAGTGAAATCTATAGCAAGATGTACCACTGATCTGTACCTGTCAAGGTCTATACGTTCCTCCCAACTACGTTATGAATTAAGCAGAGTGTTTCCAAGCAAAGCTGTTCCCTTTCCCTCCTACAAGACTAGCTACCGATTACTGAGTGTCAGAGCCAAAAACACCTAAGAACATTAAATGATAATAAAAACAAAAGTACCACACAATGTCATCTTCATCACACACTTTATTTAGCCCAGCGTGGGTTTCAGTATATTCTGCACATACTAATTTCTGCTTTTTGTTGCCCCTTATTATTAATTTTTTGTTGATGTGTTTGATTTCCACTAATTTCAAGTTAACTTCCAATACATCTTACCGGAAGAAATTATCAGAATTCGACATGTGAATTTGTTTTCTCTAGCAAAAATCAACAAGATACACAGAGCTGATATTCAAAAAGATAATAAAAGCAGATACAAATGAGAATTTATGTCTAATATGTACTTCAGTGATCTGGTGAAGGACTGCCTAGGCTGACTAAATTAGCTCCTAATATGGTCAATTAAGATAGGTCATCTGGCAAGAGAAGCTGAAAGAGGAACAAGTCCAAAGAGACAAGAATGCTGAGGTATGCAGAACTGGCTTTCCAGCCATTGCCTGGAAATGTAGTCTCTCCTCTCTTAACTGTGTTACTGTCTTTCTGCACTGTCTAACAAACAGCTTGTCTCTGTTAACTAGAATGCAAATCTATTATATTTGAATGACTGGGAAGAGGGAAGTATGTAAAAACAGGAAAAAAAAAAACTCTGGAATTTTTTTCTTGTTTAGATTTGCATTACTATTTTCTTATTAATAACAAACTGAGTGAAAAGTGAGGAGCATATGGAAGAAAAAGAATCAGGTCTTTCACCTGGAATGAAATCAAGTGGACCAGCCTCAGCTGACGTTAGCTATACATCCAGCTGCAGCACCTAGATAACTACGCAATGGTGTTCTTAAAAATGTGTATTCATTCAAGCAAGAAAGTACTTGGAAATGCCTATGTCATCTTTAACTATTTTGAACAGCTTGAAGAGGGAGGAAAAGCAACGGTAGCCAGGAAACTCTATACATACAGCCATTGCGTTTCTCAAGACTGAAGAGAGAGTGTGTAGAGACAAGAGAGAGGGGCACGCTTTCTGGAAGATGAAACTCCTGTAAAGCATCTCAAATAAGGTGTTAGGATAATTAGGAAACCTTGACCTCACTAGTACTCGGGGGATTTTAGAAAGCACTCCCTTCACAAAGAACACGAAGATGACGTTGGGCGCATGTAGCTGGAGGGCACGGACAAGGTGGGGGGGGTGGTGGCAGACAAGGAGGTCTAAACTGCTCGCTAGCAGGAGCACTCGGTGAGAGCTGCTGAGCGAGGCTCCAGGGTCAGCAGAGAGCCCTGAAAGCAGCAGGCTAGCAGCGTCCTTCCCCGTGGCTCCTTTCCTCACTGCACAGCTCTGATGGGTACAGTGCCAGACCTCACTCAGCCCAAGCTGCTCTGCTTACCTCCACGGACTACAGCAGGGACCTGAGGAACAAAATGAGAGTCATCTGCCTAAGATGTGCCTCTGCACTGGCAAGTAGAAGTGCAGGCAAGGTTGCACTGAGCATCCCTGAGTCACTTCCTGAAGCCAGCACCTGCGTGCTACTGCTGCCTTCAGGTCACCACTGCCTGAAGGACTTCGCCCTGTTTCGGTGACTGACGCGCAGGCAGCAGGCAGGCTCCTCAGAGAGATCAGCTCACCTGAGGAGCCAAGGGCTCAGCTTAGGGAAAGCCCACCATCCCCACACAACTCAACAGTAGCTCCACCAAGAGACTAACATTTCACTGATTCCACCCATCCTCACAGGTCCATTTTCCCCACATTAGAGTTGAAATTCAGTACATCCCCAAAAGAAAGGGCAAGGACATTATTTCATCTGTCTCTGGCAACAAAACCCATGTTTTTATTATGCTTCTGAGACATCCAAAACAACTTTCCTACTTATTGCTCCTTTATGAGCACAGATGGCACTGGAAAACTTGATCCAAATGGGAAGTTTGCATTTAACACTGAGCTGTTGACCCATACTAAAACCCATGCAAGCATTTCAGCCTTCTATCTCAGTGGCCCAGTTCTCTCCAGCTTAATTTATTTTTGAAGCAATCAAGGAAACATCAACTGCATTTAGGGACAGCAAAGTCAGAGAGGTCCCGAATGTTAGGCTTCCTATTGTTGGCCCTAAAATCACATGACAGAACAATAGGAAAACAGGGGTTTCTCCCTATTTTATCTTCCCTTCCCGACAGACATAAAAGCAAAAAGGGGATGCTAAGTCACAAATGGTAGAAAATCTTCTGGAACAGCAGAGAATAAAGAGGAGACAAAGCTATCGACACCAAGGTTTCATAGTCCAGACTAGAGAGTCATGGCATGAAATTAATTTTATCCGTTGGTTGCCCACATGACTCCTGTTTTTCCAAGACGTGCTAAGGACCTGGTCCTCAGTGAGGAAGCTTCTCCAATGGGATGCCCAAAGTAGAACCTAGGCACTGATGAGCCAAAGTGAGGGCTGCAATTGTGTTTCTTTCTATTTCTTGCTCCTTTTGCCTAAAAGGAGATTCCCTTTCTCAGATGGTTCTTCACGCAGACTTCATTAGCCCTGAGGTGTTGCCTAAGAATGAGAGGCTACAAATGTTATCATTTTTAAGCTAAAGGTAGTTTAGTTTAACTTCTCCTGGCACTGCTCCAGGTCTCACGTACAGCAGAGGAATTTAGCACAGGTGGCCCATAATTCACATGGAGGTCAGTCTACCATGGGCAGCTCATGAACAGGCAACAGGAGAACAGGCAGCTCATAGAACAGGCAGCTCATAGAACAGGCTGACAGCGCAGACCAACCCTCAAGCCTCAATTCAGCCCTTGGGCAGCGGCAGAATTAAGTACGAAAAAGCAACAAGGCTCAAATACCTTGTATCCACAATCCCCAAGGTCATTTTGACCTTTAATAGACCCTTAATTTCAAATCTTGACCATCTCTGCAACCCCCCTTCTTGTAAGCAAAGGACTATGACAGGTAGTGGAAGAAGGTAAAATTCAAATGAAGCATTTGTTCCACATTATTCACAATGCGAGGATAGAATTAATCAGCTTTCTGTCCAAACTGTGTAATAACTACATAATAATTAATACTAACAGTCTAAAATACTGCTCTGGGAATATTTGTAAGAGATTAGCAATGCCCGGCTTTCGGAGCCTGGGTAAGCGGCGGGTTCCTCTCCAGAACAAAGGGAAATCCTAAATCACCTTGTTTGTTCTGCGCCGCTCAGGCTCTGCCAAACCAAGTGCAACCATCGGAGCCCAGATCAGCAGCTCAGAAAGGCTGAAGCGTATCCCCAGCTCCAACCGCCTCGCTCACCATGCAGTGAGGCTAGAGACTTCCTATGCCTTTTATCACAAATTTTGAGGGATGTCTTGCTACTCCAGCTGTCTGAGCTACTCCGCACTTCGGCTAGCGGGCCTAAAGCTGTAACCACAAAATCTGGGAAGATAACACAAAATGAGAGCAAGATAGGAACAGCAGCGGGACAAGAAGTCTGAGCAGTTAGGTGATTCATTCTTTTGATAACGCTCCGTCCACGCTGGCACTTTCCCGTTACAGCCCGTTTCCAGCAGTGATGGGAAGCAGCCCAGGTCCACCTAGACGGAAAGCTTGCCTTTCGGAGAGAGTACTGAAAACCATGCCAGGAGCTGGAAGGTCTGTATGCACACCCTCCGATGTCAGGGATTGACTTTAATAGCTTTCGGTGGCAGCTCCAGAGGCGGGTCTGGTGCTGCTGTGTAGTCACTCTCCCCTCACCTCAGACCTTCACGTTATTTTTCTAAAGCTTTTAGCAGCGCCTTCACCGGTCATGAGAGCCTCGCCGTTCGCCTTCACACGAAGCAA